>MU775964.1:30251-76504 GCA_026770625.1 Nicotiana glauca | reverse complement strand
AAAAAAAAAAACAGAAAGGAAAAAATGCAATCATGCTCTATAATGTTGGATTTTCTGAAAAGTGAAGATTTATGAAGGAAGCCCCTTTTATATTATATTCTTCTTTTTGAGAACCATAAGGTTATATACATGAAGCACAAAGATTGTGCCAGAATTATACACTATTCAGTTCTCTTACAATTACTGTAGGAAGCTGAGAAAATCTATCATCCTATCAACTGCATTAACATACACCAAAAACCCAAAAAGGGATTACAGAATATTAATGTTGTCATATTTGTTTTCAAGAAACATCTTTGGTTCCTCTACCTCCAAATCTCCCACCAGACACAAGCAGGAATGGTCTCCCATATCTTCCGCTTCCCTTCCCAATGTCCTTTAAGTCCAGCATTATAGCAGTTACTCAATAGTTCTCGGCATAAACTAGCTGACCCGGAAAAGATTGAAGAACTGATTCCAGATCTAAGTAGCAAAAATACAGTGCAAAAACTAGTGATTATTTTCCTCTTCACTCTTTTCATACAGCAGGCATCTGCCACATAGAGTCATCCCTCTACTTTGTAAATTCTGTTGAGTTAGCACTCCCTCATTCACCAAGGCCTAGCAAATAACAAGACACTGTGTATGGAGCCCTGGTCCTCCAAATCTGTTTCCATGGCCATGAGAGATGAGACTGCCCCATGCTTGAAGAAGATAACAGAATGAACATACCATTGTTCTGTGGAATCCATAATAGCTTATCTGTGTCCTCTTCCTGAACTGTAAAGCTACCAAGTAGCTGAATAAGGTGAGAAACCTTTTCCAATTCCCAGTCATTGTAATTTCTCCTAAACTTTTCCAATTCCCAGTCATTGTAATTTCTCCTAAAGTGGAAATCCGAACCAGTATTAGGTCTACATTGTGCCAGTTGATTGTCCACCACCATGCTGTATAATTCTGGAAAATTGTTCTTATAAAGGTGAATGCCCTAACCATGCATCATCCCAAAGAGAGTTTTGCTAACATTTCTGACCAAGGTATTGCACCTGAAGTCATCCCCCAGACTTCTAATGTACTTCCATACACTTACTCCATTAGTCGTCTTGTTTATTTTAGTACACCAATTATTGTTCATCCCATATTACCACCATCTACCAGAGAGTACCTTCTTTAAGATTAGATCTCGAGAACCACTTGAATAGGAGAGCTTTTTGTCATGATATCTGCGATTTCTAACCTCCATCCCTCGCTGTACTTTACTCAGCCTTACATTATATTAATTTACCAGATGAAAGGCCCTCTTCTCCTTGTTACCCTCCACAAGAACTCACTTCATATGCTGTCAAGTCTCTTTTCCACCTTGGCTGGTCGTGGAAAAAGAGATAGTGTACGTTGGAAGTGAGTCCAAAACACTGTTAATAAGCACCAACCTGCATCCCTAGGAAAGACATTGATGTTTCCAATCAGATAATCTCTTTTCGCATTTCTCCAAAATGTTCTCCCATATCACGGATGCTCTGAATTTAGCTCCCAAAGGAAGTCCGAGGTACACTGCAGGTAGGGTCCAAGTATTGCACCCAAGAGTATCTGCCAAATGTTGCAAGTTTTGAACTTTGTTTACTGGAAACTGATGAGTTTTTGAAAGATTAATGTGCAGCCTAGGCACCCCTACAAAACTAATAGTATCGTCCTCAGGAATCTCAATTGCGGGCTACAAAGCACTAAATATATTTCTCAATATATTGTATTTCCTGAGGAGGATTCGTGATGAATCCGGTGAAGAAATAGGATTTATTTCTCAATGTATTGTGCTCTTCCTTTTATTTATTTATTTATATGTTGAAGTACTGTATAAGCTATCAAAGAGATTATTGCGGTCTTTCACTCATTAAGAACTCAGGCGGATTGATCTCAAATTACGCACGTTAACTGTGGCTAAAAGGGAGTTGAGGTAATTGAATGCGTATCTTTTGGAAAATAAAATGAACTAATTTGATTGTAATGTTTTATAGATCTTAGTTTGCATGTCACAATGTATTTATTCTTTCTTATATGATGCTTGTAACATTGTTTAGTAATTATTTAATTATGCATATCTTAAAAAAGGCTCGGTTAGTGGGAATTCTCCTTTTTGGAATATCTAGTAGCACTTGACTAAGAATCCACATTTTCATTTTCTGCTTTATTATGGAGCTTTAATCTTTGAAAGATTTTCTGTTTAGTGTTTCGTGCTTCATCTTATCTCTTGCATGAGATGGCTACCTAAGTGATTTTACATTTCCCAGACATACTTTGCCCTGATTCTCAGCTTCCTGTACTTTTGTGAAAGAATCTGCATTTACAGGTATTTTTGCTAAATGATCACTTTTATTGTGTTAATGCATGACTTCTTGTTCTTTTATCTCAACCAGAGAAGGATTTCGCTCCAGGTTAGAAAACATTGTACGTGGTCAAGTAAGCAGCAATTCTGAATCTTCATCTAACAGTGGCAACGGTGGTTTGAGAAATAACCAGACTCGTACAAATCCTTCACAGGAGGTACAAAACGAAAATCTTGAGCAGCTGCAGTCTAGGGAACAGGAGCGGAGTACTCATCGGTTGCCTGATCACAGAGAGAATGTTGATTCCACTACAGCTGGTCAGGCTACAAATCAGCTAGCATCTCCTAACCAAGGAAGGCGTCGAGTGGAACCTGTTGTTGAAGCTGAGGGAGGAAATCACCGCGATGCAACTTCTAATGAACGGACTCGTGGAATTATGGAGAATACAAGTGGGAATTGGCCACAAAATCAACCAATTGCTTGGCCCCCTGAAACAACAGGTGAAGTGAACAGAGATGAACGTCGTTTACCAGAAAATCATGAGGTTTGGCATGAGGTTGGGTCACGAGAAGCTGTGGAGAATTGGTCAGAAGGGCCTTCTGATCCTCCTAGAATGCGACGTTCTGTCCCTTATAGGAGAATTAGTAGATTCCATCCGCCCGATGATGATAATGTGTATAGTATGGAACTCAGGGAGCTTCTTAGCAGGTAAAATGCACGTGTCATTCTGTTTTCCCATCTCTGCTTATGAGGTCTTCTTTTTCTTTATTTGTTGAGATTCTTTGTCTGGTAGGAGGAGTGTTTCCAATCTTCTGCGCAGCGGCTTCCGTGAAAGTTTAGATCATTTAATTCAGTCGTATGTAGAAAGGCAAGGCCGCACTCCAATTGACTGGGATATGCATAGGAACTTGCCTATTCCAAGTTCACCAGAAAGAGATCAGGACCAACAGAATGATGAGAGAAATGTTGCTCAACCGGAAGGAATTAGCAGGCCTTCACTTGTGCAACCATCTCCTCCTGTACCTCCTCCACAACCACTTTGGCATCAGGATGTGCACCAGTCCGGTTGGCCACGTCACACTGTGCATCGTTCTGAACTTGTAAGCTTACCATCTCTTCCTAGAAGCTATTGTTAGATGTCCTGATACTTTTTCCAGTTGATAGTGATACGTTAAGGCTATGCTTCCCTTCGTACCATCCTTTCACTACTTAGAATCTTGCACTCTTTACATGCTGGTAAGAAAAGCATCTAATTTTCTCTGTCTCCAATATGAACAGGATAATATCCTGTTCATTCCAGTATCTATAATAGTTTCATCTTATCAAATTGTCCCACAGTCTTTATATGTTCCATAAAAGAATGATTTCAGTATATTTATGCTGCTTATCGGGAATTGAGCGTATTCTGTTCTGGAGCAGGAGTGGGAGGCGATGAATGATCTTAGAGCGGACATGGGAAGACTACAGCAAGGTATGAATCACATGCAAAAGATGTTGGAGGCCTGCATGGATATGCAACTGGAGTTGCAACGTTCTGTCAGACAGGAAGTTTCAGCTGCTTTGAATAGATCAGCTGGCGGACAAGGTCTGTCTCTCATCTACGGCATACAATAAAACATTGAAGCTCTTATGATTGTCGTACCTCCTCTAAGCCATTTATCTCTTTCTCTTCAACATCAGTTAATTTCTTCTGATTGGGTTTTACCTGCAAATTTATCACAGGGGTTGCTGAGACTTCAGCAGATGGATCTAAATGGGGCCACGTGAAAAAGGGTACTTGCTGTGTTTGTTGTGATAATCACATTGATGCCTTGTTGTACAGGTAAAATTTTTCTTACGTAGTTTCATGTACCTTGCAGCAACTACTTTAAAAAGTACGAGGAATGAGTCTTATTCAGTGATGTAACAATGTTGTGTTCAAGATCTTTTGATAGTTAATGCTTTCTTTGTATCTTGGCAGATGTGGGCACATGTGCACTTGCTCCACATGTGCAAATGAATTGGTCCGAGGTGGAGGGAAGTGTCCATTGTGCCGGGCACCCATTGTTGAAGTGATCCGAGCTTACTCGATACTCTAAAAAGAAAGGACAGGAAGCTAAAAAAAACTCTGAAAAATTGGTAAGTTATAGAGGAGTTGTATGCTCCCTCTTGCCGAGCTTCTTAGATTCCTAACTTGGTAGAGTGCTTACTTGCCTCTGTTCTTCTGATTATGTGGTTACGCGCTGTATATTTGGGATAACTACAGGCACTTCTATTGCATCATTCATTCGTAAATGGAAGATTAATTCTTTTCCAATTTATGACTTATTCTGATTTTGTTCTTTTGTTTTTTTCCTTTCCCTTTTTGGTTTAAGCAAGAAGCACCAATTTCTTTTTCCTTTTTTATTCTGATTATATCATATTATATTTTTCGTAAAACTAGGTGAAGAGAGAGTAAATAATATAGTATTGGTTTATAGGCAGTGGTTCTCGCTGGTGCTGCTTTTTAGAGGGAAAAAGAAGGAAACGGCATTGGGAGGTTCATGAACTATTCATAAGTTCGAATATCATCTCTAAAACTTTGATTTGCAGTTTGATTTGAAATTAACGGATATCTTTTACGATCAATTTTGACCAATTGTCATCAGATAACTAGTGTCGAAATGATAAAAATTGATGAATCTACGTATGAATAAATTCAATTTTCAACCGCCAAATCGATATTAACCTAGTCATACATAAATTGATCATTGGTCGTTATGACGATTGCATTTTTTGGTTGAATACCTACCATAGACGTTGAGTACAGTTTTGTATTGTTTCGTTTTGGAAGTCCAACTAATAACATCAAGAATGAGAAGTGCACAAATTCGTGTTTGAGGAAATATATTTAAAACTGAATAATGTCATGGTTGATTGGTTGTTTTATAGTTCTCTCTCATAGATCGTTGATCAACATCACGAGTATAATTTTTTGGTTCAACACCTTTGAGAAGTTTTACCGTGTGTCTCACACAACTTACATTAGTTGTTTGAGCTTTCTTTTTGTTTCACAAATTTGTAGATCCCAATCTTACACTTCCGGGTCCATAAAAAATGTGGGTCCACAAAACTGTGAGACAAAAAATCATACAACTAGTGTAGTTATATGAGAAACAATAAAATTTCCAATACCGATCATTAGTTATGAGCTCTGTTTTAAAAGGCAGAATTGAGACTAGTCCGGGACTCGTCCCGGGGCGGAGCACTCGTAAAATGCCCTTGGGCTTATGTGTGGGGCTTAGTTCCGTGAGACTTATGCCTCGGCCACTGGCCCAGACACGCCCCAACGCCCAGGGTATCAGGCTCGCCTAATAGAACTTTATGCAATTGTATGTAACTAACCTTGTAAATTCTCAAATTTTCTTAACAAATTATTGACTAGTCAAAATTACTTCATTCTTAATCATAAATCATTAGTTGAGAGTATTTTATATCATAATTAAAATAAAAATTATTGCACGTTATCCGCTAAGACTGCTATGATAGTAAATTTTAAATAAATCTTTCATTTCAAAAGTATTTATTTATTTATTAATAATTTTTTTTTATAATTATTCTTCTAAATATTATTTTTTTTCACGTTTACGAGATACAATAATTATTAATTTAATACCTCAGTATTAGCTAGTAGTTATTTACAAATAATTAGTTATCACAATATTGTATGGTGAATTATGTGTTAGTTTATTAACTTGTTGAAACTTAAATAGATGATGCTAGAGAATCATATTTAAATTATAAATTATGTTTTATATAAATTCTCTTTCGAATAGAAAACATATTAAATAAAAGTAGTATTTTAAGTAAAATATTAAATTATAATATTGAAATTTTTTCAAGATTTATTACTCCTTAAGAGATACATATAAGATTTCATATCGGATACATTATTTTTGATGTTTGAGTTGTAACGACGTTGCAACTAATTTGCATATTATGATATATGTCATACTTTTTGTATTATTCATAGTCGAATTATAATTTGTAAATATTTTCAATAGATTATTTGTTATAATTTTGTGATTTTGATGTAATTTTTATAATTATTTTTTATTTTATACTATCTTAAAATTCTCGATAGTAATAAAATTTAAAGATCCGTGGGACTTACGCCTCATATCTCAGGGCTTACGCCTCGCCTCCTCAAAGGTAAAACGCCTCGCCTCACGACCCGCCTTTTAAAACATTGGTTATGAGTAAGTTTCATAAAGTTTCCGTTTATAAGCCAAAGTAATAAGTAATAACGTTAAGAAAGACAAGTGTGCTATTTCGTGTTTTTGAGGAAATGTTCTTAAATCTGAGCAATGTTAATGATTGTTGTTCAGTGCCACCTTGACTTCAACGGAAAGGAGATACAGAAAGATTTATTTTGGTCAGGATTTTAGAAAGACACTCTTAATCACTACGAAGTGGTGCGTAATGACGTTTGATTGGACTAAGTTGACGGTAAAACTTTGCCCCACAAAGGGTGTGTTTGGTATAATGAAAAATATTTTTCGGGAGAATTTTTCAAGAAAATATTTTCTTGAAAAATAAGTAGTAATTTTATTCATTTTCGGATGTTTGGTACACAAATTAAGAAAAATAACTTCTCAAGAGTATTCATAGATAATTTAAATATAATAAACATAAAACCATAAACTTTCTAACCACAACCTTCCTAACGCACAAATTTCACAAACTTCCGAACGACGAACTTTCAAAACCGTAAACTTTATAATTTCTAAACTCGTAAACTTCCAAACACATAAACCTCCGAACTCATAACTTTGGAACTTGTAAAATTTACCGAAAGATGAAAAAACTAAAATTAAAAANGGGGTGGGGGAGGGGGACAGCAGGGTGGGTGGTGATAAAAAAAAACTGTAATTTGGATAGAGGAGGTTGGGTGGATGTGGGGATGTGGGGTGGGTTGGTGAGGGTGGAGAATAGGGTGAGAAGGAGTTTTGAAAAATGTTTTTCCTACTCTTGATAAGGAAAATATTTTACACCAATTGGAGGAAAATATTTTCCAAAACATTTAAGCTAACCAAACATGAAAAATTGAAAAATATTTCCTTCGTACCAAATACATCCAAAATATTTATATCAAATCATATTAAATATGGTTGAGTGATTCACTGATGTGGAAATACATTGAATTAACCTAGATTAAGTGAGAAAAGTATATGTGACAACAGATATATTATGAATCTACGAATTTTAATATAAATAGTCAGTGCGAATAAGTTATTACCCCAAGTTGACAAACTACTCTTTGATGTAGAGTGTTTGCAACAAATTTGTGTTAGAGAAAAATAAAACTGCAATCACAAATAACTATAAAGAAAAAGATATTTATTGATAAACATTACAGGTTATTACTTTGTTTATCTCTCGATTCTTCCCTCCGATTTATTCTATATGATTCGAGGGCATTAACGGCATATTTCTCGAACGTAAGACTTTAAGCATGACATATTTGACATGTCTTTGATCTTTTAGAAACTGTTTGGAAAGCCACCTTGGAAATGAATTTGGGTGTAATTACATAGTTTGACATGTTTGTTTGACCAAGTAATTACTTGGCCAACATGGAATTGGGTGTAGTTGGAGGGGTGTAATTACACTCTCCAATTCTTAAGGGGAGGTGAGAATTGGTGGTAATTACACTACATAATTACAAGGTTGATTTTTAGTTTCTTTCCTTTTTGTTTTTATTTTATTTTATTTTCTTTATTAGCTTTTTATTTCTATTATTTAAATATTTTAATTTTATTTTTACTTTTTAAATTCTTTTAAAATTTTAAAATATATTTTTCTTTGTACATTATTTATCTTTTATTTCTCTATCTTTACTTCTTGTGATTCCATTTAATTGCTTATATTATATTTTTTTATATTTATTTTCTTATTCTATTTTTTGAAATTGCACCTCCTAATATTAGAAATAATGAGTCATTTATAAACTTGGCGTATAATAAGTGATGCACTTAAAGTGAAATTTCGTTGTTGAATGTGGTTATAAACTTACCATATTTCCTAATTTTAAGTTGCAGTGGTGCTTACTATTATTCTGTTAGAATTTGACAAATGTTAAACTATTTTATATTTTTTGAATTTTGAAATTGTATTATATTCATGGTTCCAATTTACTTGTTTTAGTAGTATTGGCTCATATTGCATGTTGTTCATATTTTAGTTAGAATTGATATATTAGTTTGGTCAAATATTTGAATAATATTATGAAACTATAAATATAAATTATTTTATCAAACATGAATTCCATGATGTTATATTTCAATTTTGATAGTGTTTGATGAATATTATACTTGATTTTGGCTGAATTTCAGATTGAAACTTGAAGAAGAAGAACACTGACATACAATATGTTTACGAAATTGTAGTAAAGTTGTAGTATAATTCTGTTGTAGTTATATATATATTTTTATAATTTGAATATTGTAAGAAAGTTAAAAAATAGTTGTATAATGCATGAATCGTTGTATAAAATTTATATTTAAGTTATCAATACAATATTTTTACATCAAGTTATTGATATGTATCAAAATTGTATCAAGAGAGTAAGTTTCGAATCGAATTTTAGAGAGGAAGAAGCACACACCACAGACAAAATATATACAAAAGATATACTGTATAAAATTTATTTAAAAATTGTATTTAAGTTGTGTGATATTGTAGTTGTATTTAACTGAGTAGAAATAATGTATGAAAGTTGCAGATAAGTTGTATAATATATTATTAATTGTATGAAATTTATTTTTACTATGTATAAATCAGATACAAAATATACAAAAGATATTGTATAAAATTTGTATAAAAAATACATTTAAGTTGTATGATATTGTAGTTGTATTTAACTATGTACAAATAATGTATGAAAGTTGTAGATAAGTTGTAAATAAGTTGTATAATATATAATTACTTGTATGAAATTTATTTTTACTATGTATCTTGTTGTAGATATTCAAATTTGCATTAATTTTGTACGAAATTTGTATGTTAATGTACCGTATATTTGTTCTTTTCTCAAGTGATTTATTAATAAAAGTAGAGAATGAATTTCAAATCGGCTTGAGGCAAATTTATTCTTCTTCTTTTTAGGCTGTGCTATTTTTTTTTTTCTTTTCATTGAGATTAATTAGAAATAGGCGATCTAAGTAATTTCGACCAAAACTAAAATAGAGTAATTGCCAATATTAGTAACTAAGTTTCCAATATTAGGAGATCTTATTTTCGATGAGATGGGTATTTTAAGCTCAACGAGCATTGTAAAAATTGCACGGGGCATCCTATTTGGTCGCCTCCATTTAACTTATACCTATTTTTTAAATTTTTTTTAACCTGTACCTAATTTTTAAACAGCTTCAGCCCCTTTTTCCTTCTCATTCTCCTCCTTCGTTTTCTTCTTCTTCTATTGACAACTGAAAGGCCTTGGAAAGTTTGATGGTAGTTTTGCCGTCGTTGTGAGACTCGAGGGCGTTTCCGGTGTTGCAATTTTCATAGTCATCTTTGCTTATTACATCCACGCTGTGGCTTGCACCATAGTTGAACTCTCACCATACAATTTAAAATTAATATTTTGGTTTACTCTAAAGAAAGACTTAACAACAATAATAATTAAGAACTCAAACTCTTAAGCTCTAGAGATGAAGTTCGCCAGTTACAAAAATAAAAATTTTAGCTCTAGAGCTGAAGTTCGCCAGTTACAAAACAAAAATTTCAGCTCTAGAGCTGAAGTTCGCTAGTTACAAAAACAAAAATTTTAAATTTTGTTATAAATAAGTCGGGTGATGTCATTCTTGTTTAAAATAAGCTGAATGTCCCTCAAAAGAACGCCGGAAGGCCGTTTTTGCAAGAATATCCATCCTGAGTCAATTTAAAACGGTTTAAATGACTAGCGCGTTATTATTTTTGGGGAGGGCCGTGAAATCCACTAAACGGCCCCTCCGGAATTCTAAATGTTTCATTTTTGACCATTTATTGAGGGCCCCATTATTGATTGTTAGATGGAATTTCGAATAACTGTTTGCGTGAAAACACCGCGAGTATATGGATGTTTGAGATTCGGCCCAGTTTTTGGGGCTTGATAATGGGCCAAATTTCCTTCCCTGGGTCTCAACTGAGCTAAAGTTCGTCAGTTACAAAAATAAAAACTTCAGTCCCGTCTACTAAAATGCTAAAGTTTTGCGTGATGGTCTTTGCTACTTCAGCCCCGTATGCTGAAGCTACACGAAAAAGTAGGTATGCTTGCAATTTTTTTTACAAAGCGGGCACAACTTAAAACATCACCCAAAAAGCGGATATAAATGCAAATGCCCCACGAGTATTTTGCATAGATTGTTCCTTAGAGAATAGGAACATGCGGCTAAAGGCCCAAGCGGGTGAAGTACAAGGGCTTTATGCCCCGTGAGTTTGAAGGCCCCATTTTTTTTTTTTTTTAGCAATCCACTAGGCAGAGCTTAGGGCTAGATTTTATTTATATAGAAAAGTAGCAAAAATAAATTACTGTGTCAGAAGGTCTTAAACTATGAAAGTAATAAAATTTGAAAACTACATTATGCCTATTACCAATGTTGAGTGATGAGTTCAACATTGATATCACAAAGTGACTAGTAACTACACTAATGCTAAAATATGTAACACTATTCCTGTTCCTGTTAAAATGCCATACTGCCTCTACACTGGTGAAATCCTCAATTCTTTATTGTATCCTTGATCTACTTATTGTCCAGATGTTGCAACAATTTCCATTCCTCTCCATATATTCCTCACCGGTCTCCAAATTTGACATTTTTCCTGTCCAAGATCCTCGTCCAAGCTGCCTTCTATCTTCTTTTCTACTCCTAATTGCATCTGCCTTCTTGGTGTTGTTGATTAATTTCTTCTCCTGAATTTCTTCACTGTGTGCCCTGCTGTGATGTGGTGTTGTGATCCCAGTTCCTGGACTTCTATACCTGTCCGAGAAACCTAGCCAAAAGTGCCCAGTGGATTGCCATATCCAGCTCAGCTCCAAACTGATCTTTTTGAGCTCCTTTTCGTGATAAGATCCTATGTTTTTGATTGCCTGTTTGTATGATGAGATCCCTGGGCCATAATGCTGTGGTACTGCATTTGGCTTTTGTTCCAAAGTGCAGCTACATTACCCAGAAATGTTGGCCAAAACATGGTGCCTGCTTGAAGATGCATGTTTCCCTGGGCCTTGTGATTGCCCTTTCCTCTCAATTCTGCTCTAGTTATGGTCATCCATGCTTCACTCACACTGGGTTGAGTACAATGTACTAATACCACCAGCTGTAAGCTCCACATGGAATGAGACATAACCATATTATAAATAGTTCCTGCAAAACAGTACCCAACGTTAGTGCAGCCAAATAACACTATTTCCTCCTCCTGTTGGATTTGATTATAGTGTTCTATTCTGTGATCTTCATTGGGGTCTGAGAATCTTGTTCTCAAGTGTGCCTGATTCCCTGTATGTTGCTTTTTCTTTCCATTATTTTGCTGCATGAGTCGTGCCCACAACTGCTTCCTCCAGTTTTCAACTGTCCACAATTTGTGCCCAGGTGTGATCCAACAGAAGCTGTTGTTTTTTTATTAATTTAGGTTTATGTAATTTTTTTACAAAAATATTGAGTTTAATATAAAAAGTAAAATATTTTTATGGAAAAGGAAAAAACTTTACTTTATTACCGATGTTAACCATTAACATATTTAGAGGATATAAATCATTTTCACCTCGGAAGTATGGAACGTTATTTGAGAAAGGTGAGCTTTTTAGGGATTGATTTTTTTTTTCATATTTATATTCTTACAGCTATAACTACACTCTCATATTATTTTATCTTCTTTACCTTCTTCATCAAGTACTCCCTTCTGTCAAAAGCACATGCAAGATTTTTGTCGTTCTTTTTTGTGGAACAAAGTTCGAAGGTGGTAAGGTCGGAATTTTTTTAATTTTCTCTACATACACGGAAAATAGATATTTGTGTTGTTTTTGTTTTTCTTAAAGTTTTCAAGCACAGAAGTAGCAAAAAGTTATTTTTGGTATCTAACTTATCAATTGAATTAGTTGATCAGGTTCTACTGTCTAACCTTTTACTCCCTCCGTTTCAATTTATATGAACCCATTTAACTGGGCACGGAGTTTAAGAAAAAAATTAAGCTTGAATTGGCGAAAATTGGAAGTTTAGAAGTTTTTAGGCTTGATTCGAGGTTGATTTGGTGTTTTGGTGTTGTTTTGGGTGTTCCGAAGGTTCGACTAAGTTCGGGTAGTGATATATGACTTGTTGGAATTATTGATTGAGGTCTCAAGGGCCTCGGGTGAGTTTCGGATAGGTTTGAGTTGTGTTTTCTCGTTTTTCTTATGTTTCGACGTCGTTTCTTCAAGCATAAATGATATTATATTGAACAAATGAGCTCTGATTTTTTTTTTTTGATTGAAGCATTAGATCCGTATCGTAATTACGGATCCATAGCAAAAAGAATCGTTGAATTTGGACATCGTATGAGGATTTTATGATCATTTTACTAAGAACGAGGTTGCTAGATTTTTCAGATTAATTACGAAACTGCCACTGATGGCGTATTTAAAAATCTGCACTATTTGCAAATATTGAAACCAACATATCTCATTCATTATAAGGTAAAATTGAGTGATTCAACAACCTAACTTAATTAGAACTTCACAAGGAATCTATTGGAGGCATAAAAAATGAGTTTCGGGATCGTTTGGAATGATAAACGAGGCAGAATATATAAAACAAAGGTTTGTTCATTCGGTCATATTTTAAGCTGGGGAGCTCGGATTTGGGCGTTTTGGAGGCGATTTTTCACCATAGAGATTGAGATAAGTGTTCTCTACTCGGTTTTGGTTATATTTCATGAATCCATCTTCGTTTTTGGGATTTGATTGATGACTTCAAAGTAAAATTGAAGGAGTTAGGGCTTGAGTTTTGGAGAGTTTTAGGTAGGGATTTCAGGGAGCAAACGGAGTCTGATTTTGATAAATTTTATATGGTTAGACTCGGGAGAGGACGAGGTTTATTATTCTTCAATTTTTGACAAGTTTTGAGACGTGGGCTCGGGGGCCCGATTTTGGCCGATTTAAGATTTTTATCATATTTTGTAGTTTTTATTGTGGAATTCGATTCTTTAGCACATGTTGATGGTATTAATCTGATTATGGTTAGATTCAGAGTTTTTGGAGACCGAGTCGAGGGACGAAGACTTTCCGGAGTAGGATTTTACG
This sequence comes from Nicotiana glauca, assembly GCA_026770625.1. Classification (NCBI taxonomy): domain Eukaryota; kingdom Viridiplantae; phylum Streptophyta; class Magnoliopsida; order Solanales; family Solanaceae; genus Nicotiana; species Nicotiana glauca. The sequence continues at coordinate 62,932 of MU775964.1, read as the reverse complement.
TTGTTGAGGTAAGTCATAATTTTAACTTTGATCTTGCGGGTATAAACCCGGAGAATTTGATATCATGTAATTGTTTGGAGGTGATACCTACGCTAGGTGACGGACGTGTGGGTGTATATCTCGAGGGATTGATAATTAGTCCATCCCGTAAGGCCTAATAACCATTATTTGTATTTATGCATTTACTTGTTGGTGAGGTTGTCTGTCTTCACATTAGAGATCATGTTTAGGATTCATTCATGCTCACGTTGTTTGAACTCAATAATAGAAATTATTGTACAGAGTCTCTATTATTTTGCTGATATGTTGTGATACTTGATGTGGAATGTATCCCCTTATTGGTGGTGCATTGTGAGGCTGTAGAGAGGTACATGAATGAGTGAGGCCGAGGGCCTGGTTGTGAGGATATTAATACCATAGCGCATGAGCTATCCGCGTAGTACGTAAGATGACTGTGCAGGTCCAGGTATCGATACCATAGCGCGTGAGCTGTCCGCGTAGCACGTGAGCTGACCATGCAGATTCAGGTATTGATATTATGGCTCGTGAGTTGTCCGTGCTTAGCGCTTGGGTTTTGGGAGCCCCTCTAGAGTCTATACACATCCCTAGTAAGCGCAGAGTGTTGAGTGTATTACGTGTTGAGTGCCGAGTGCAAGTGATGAGTGATGAAGTGACACTGCTGTGAGGTTGCATTTACTTTTGCTGCATTTATCTGTTAAATTTCTTTATGGCATTTATTGAGTTATGGAATTTACCTATTTATTTCTATTTTATTTTTGAATTGTGAAAATAAATAATTGGACTGTTTTACTTAGCTGGTCACTACTGCTCAGTTCCTTAGTTATTTCTGTTACTACTGAGTCGGTAGTACTCATACTATACCCTGTACTTTATGTGCAGATCCATATGAGTTAGAGCGCGACGATCTTTGAGTTTAAGCCGGCTATCTGTGGAGATTGCAAGGTAGCTGCTAGTGTCCGCAGGACCTTGTTACTGCTCTTGTCATTTCTTTTTTTTTAGACAGTTAAACGGTTTATAGTTTTAGACGCTCATGACTTAGTGACACCCGATATTTGGGGCTTGTTTTCCGCATTTTTTCTATATTATATTTAGAGCTGATTTAGTTTAAGAAAAATTTAAATGTTGAAATATTTTATTATTTTTATAATCGATTTAGTAGTAATAGTTTGGGAAGTAGGCTTGCCTTGTAACACGATAGGCGCCATCACGACCATGGTTAGATTTTGAGTCGTGACAAAAGAAATTGCTAGAAGAAATAAATTATAAAAAAATTATTAGTGACTTTGCATCTCACGGAGTTAGGAAAATGGACTTTAAATAAAAATAACGATACAAGTTTTTTTTTTCTAAAGAAAAGCTTAATGCCTCACATTGCAGTTTGTCTTTAGGCCTCGAATTGGGTTGAGCCGTCTTTAAACATGGGCAGAGCCAACATGTTATCTACGGGTTCGACGAAACCCAGTAAATTTAGTTCAAACCTTGTATTTGTCTTACAAAATTCATTGCATATGTACAAATTATTAATTTAGAACCCGATAACTTAAAAGGATTAGAATCCCGAACCCATAAGTTTCAAATCCTCTCCACCTCTGTTAAAGAACCCCAATTTGCACTATTTACTACTCCCTTTATTTAAATTTATATGACATACTTTTCTTATTAGTCCATAAAAAAATAATATATTTTTATATTTAAAAATAATTTAAATTTAATTTTTTATTTACTCATCTTACCCTTTATGAGAAAATTTTATAGCCATATAAATATTATGGTCATCAGAAATTTTATAGCCATATAAATATTATCATCTCACAAAACTTTTACCCCTTAAACTTTTAAAGTTACAAATATTTTTTTAGAAATCCACTTCAAGTCAAACTACTCGTCTCAATTGCAATGGAAAGAGTATATAGGGGCATTTCTCTTTCTTACAATTTGAACTTTTGTGGTCAGATTTTATTTTATGTGTGAACTAGATAATTATAATATAGCAAAATATTTATATTATTGTTTGAGAGTTACAACTCCCAATAATTGCATTAATATTGTCTTGCATTACAATAGGATTCCCCCTGAATTTACGTTCAAAAACAGTTCCGAGAATGTATGCCCACAGGACCTTGTATGCAAACACTAGAGGAACTGTCAAAATTTCTGTCTTATCAAATAACTTCATTTCTACTCCTTCCTTTGCGAGGAGGTCCACCACCTCATTTAGCTCTCTAAAATTATATCCTAGTGCTGGGTTCCCCTGTTGCTCCATCAATGACCCGCATTAAAAGATAATAGAGTTAAAATGCAGGTTTTCCTCATTTATCATCCTTATAACATGTTTGGAATCAGTACAGATTTGCAGAGGCGTGAGATTGTGCTCGAGGGCTATTTTGAGTCCCTGCCATACAACTTGGAGTTCAGCCTCTAAGCTGCTGGTATGTGGTAAGCCTCTCATGTACCGATCCACAAGACTCTACTAAATATGCTCATGACTCGTGGGACCTATATAACCTAGGCTCTGATACTAACTTGTCACGACCCAAATTCTAACATGTCGTGATGGCACCAATCAATGGTACTAGGCAAGGCGATATTTCCAAAATACTTCTAATATTTAACAGAAAATGAATAAGAAATTTTAAATAAGCAAAGTTTTCATAAATAGGGGGTAAAACCAAACATACAAGTACAGAAAAATAGCTCCCAATATCGGGGTGTCGTTGAGCCCATACGAATCTATACATCACCACTTTAGAAATGAAGTGTCTATAAAAAGTCTGGATCTAAATATAACGAAAGAAAAGATAAGGAGGGAGAAACAAGGACTGCGAATGCCAGGCAACTGCCTCAAAATCTCCAACGGTCAGCTATGTAAAAATATCAACACTCTCCACGTCCAGAAACTCCTGGATCTGTTCATGATGTGCAGGGTATAGCGTGAGTACAACCAACTCAGTAAGTAACAATAATAAATAAGGAACTGAAAGATAGTGACGAGCCACACAGTTATAATCTATTTTTCAGTAGTCTCAACAAGGAAAGTAGACATGCTTTCGAATCCGGCAAATTAAGTCAAATCAGTTTATTCATGCCAAGTACAGGTAAAACCAGATAAAAATATCTTTCAGAAGTTTTCAAAATAGTGATATAAGGCAACTATGTGCAACAACAATGAAATCATATACAACCTCTCAGCGAAACAATCACCTAGTCATCCCATTCATTCCAACCTCACAATCACTCATTCCTCACACTCAATCATTCCTCCCGGTCACTCGGCACTCGCTCTTAGTAGGTACCTGCTCATTGGAGGTGTGTACAGACTTCGTAGGGGCTCCTTCAGCCCAAGTGCTATATAAAGCCAATCATGGCATAAATCAATGAAACATGCTGCGGCATGCAGCCCGATCCCAAAAATATCCTGACAACCAGGTCTTCGATCTCACTCAGTCATCAGTCTCTCCAGTCTCTCGGGCTATCAGAAATCAGGAAAATCAGCCCAAACATCAATAACATGATGTATCAACAAGAATAATAGAGGCTGAGATATGATATATGAGTAAAAACTAAGACTGAGTACAAATAGCATTTAGCAGGTAATTCAACATATAACACGGTCTCTGTAGGTCCCAACAGTACCAACACATAGACTAAACATGATTTCTAACATGATTCACAGTCAAATTTATATAACACATGGAGAGCATATAGCTAACAACAAGTTTATTCAACTTTTTCGTTTTACGGAATGGACCAAGTCCTAATTTCCACGGTGCACGCTCAAACGCCTGTCACCTAGCATGTGCGTCACCTCTAAAACAACACATAACATAAAATTCGGGGTTTCATACCCTCAAAATTAGATTTAGAGCTGTACTTACGTCAATCCGAGCAAAACTCTACTCCAATATGCCTTTGCCTCGCGAATCGACCTCCAAGTGCCCGAATCTAGCCACAACCAGTACAATACAATCAATACCAGCTAAAGGAATCAATTCCACAAGAAAATAAAAAATTATAACCAAAATCCAAAATTGGCTCAAACCCGGCCCCCGGGCTCACGTATTGAAATCAGATAAAAGTCACAAATTCCTAAAGCCCATTCAACCACGAGTCTAACCATGCCAAATTTACTCAATTCTGAGATTCATTTTCTCCAATTTCCATCCCAAATCACAAATTAAATGATTAAATGATGGAATTAAAGGCATAATCATGGAAATTGACCAAAATTAGGTAGGAATCACTTACCCCAAACACCCACATAAGAATCTCTCCAAAAATCACCTTCTACCGAGCTCCTAAATCAATTTATGTTACGAACTCAAAACCCTCATTTTTGAATCTTTTATTTTGCCCAGATATGCATTCATCGCAATCGCAGAATATACCTCGCGATCGCAAAGCACAACTATGTTGCCCCACAATTTAACCCTACACGAACACGAAATCTCCCACACGAACGCGATGCACTGCCCCTCTGACTTATGCGATCACAAACGGCCTCACTTGTTCGCGAAGAACAAATGACTTGGCCTCAGTTCCTACCCCTTTTTCTCTTCGCGAATGCGACCTAGCCCACACGTTCGTGTTACACTGATCCTCAGAGCTACGCGATCGCGGTCCTCTACTTGCGAACGCGTATGGCAAATTCCATTAGCGACCAACTTAGCCTACGCGATCGCGGACCTGACCACGCAATCGGGTATAAGGAAACCAAAAAATTGCACCAACAAACACCAGAGAACTTCAATTAACAAGCTAAGTCGAAAAATGATCCGTTAACCACTTGAAACTCACCCGAGGCCCCCGGGAAATCAACCAAGCATACCATTAAGTCTCAAAATATCATACAAACTTAGTCGAACCCTCAAATCACCTCAAACAACATCAAAAACACGAATTGCAAATGGATTCAAGCCTAATGAACTTTGAAATTTCCCAAATTCTACAAACGACGTCGAAATCGATCAAATCACGTCCGATTGACCTCAAATTTTGCACACAAGTTGAAAATGACACCACAAATCTACTCCAACTTCCGGAAATTCAATCCGACCCTGATATCAAGATGTTTACTCCCGGTCAAACTTTTCAAAATTTTAACTTTCGCTATTTCAAGTCTAATTATACTACGGACCTCTAAATCACAATCTGGACACGCTCCTAAGTCCAAAATCACCTAACGGATCTAACTGAACTATCAAAATTCAAATCCGAGTTTGTTTATATATAAGTTAACATCCAGTCAACTTTTCCAACTTAAGCTTTCAAATATGAGACCAAGTATCTAAATTCACTCTGAAATCTCTCTGGACCCGACCAACCAATCCGGTAAGTCATATAACATTTGTAGAGTACAAAATGAGCATAAAATGAGGGAACAAGGCTACAACTCTCGAAATTACCGTCTGGGTTGTTATATCCTCTCTTAAACAAACGTCCGTTCTCGAACGGGTCTAGAAACATACCTGGAGTCACAAATAGGTATGGATATCTGCTCCGCATCTCCCGTCTGTCTCCCAATTTGCCTCCTCAAGGGGCTGACCTCTCCGCTGTACTTTCATTGAAGCTATATCTTTTGACCTCAACTTTTGAACCTTACGCTCCAAAATGGCCACCGGCTCCACATCATAAGTTGAATCACCATCCAACTTAGCCATGCTGAAATACAAAACATAAGACGGAACGCTGACATACTTAGAGCATAGAAACATGAAATACTGGATGCACACTCGACAAGCTAGGTGGTAAGGTAAGCTTGTAAGCCACCTCTCCAATCCTCTGAAGTACCTCAAAAGGCCTAATGAACCGAGGGCTAAACTTGCCCTTCTTCCCGAACCTCATAACACCCTTCATGGGTGAAACCTTTAGTAGAACCTTCTCCCTAATCATGTAAGACACATCATGGACCTTCCTATTACACCTCTTTTTTTTACCCCGAAAGGGGGTATTAAGGGAGTTCTTCCAATTAAAGTGACAATAATCGAAACAGAATTATTTATTCAAATTCAGAGCCGCCACTTGTGATAATTTATGGTGTCCCAAGTCACCAGTTTAAAATCTCGAGTCGAGGAAGGTTTTGACTCTTATTTATGGTCTGGAACACAGAAATCCGGGTAAGAAATTCTATTAACCCGGGAGAAGGTGTTAGGTACTCCCAAGTTCCGCAATTTTAGCACGGTCGCTTTAATCATACCTAGCTTAATTAAATTGTTTAATTACTCATTTTAGAACCTATGTGCACTTTTACCTTTTACCGCTTTTTAATTTGAAATGAATCACGCGTACGTGTATTCATTTGTTTGGTTATTCATAATTACAGAATTATCTTAAAGCGAGTCACACGTACGTGTACTCATTTTGTTTGGCGCGTCAAGAATTGTGACACGCGTACGTATCCATAATTAATCACGCTTTATTATTATTAAGAAAATTTTGCCAAAGTTGCGCGAACGCATACCTTGATTTATTTTGGAAATCATAATTATGTCACGCGAACGCGTACACAATTACGATGATAAATTTAAAATGCGTCTAAAGCATTTCTACGAGTGTTCATTATTCTTCCTAAACTTTGAGGTTGTTGTCATGCCAAATTTATGAACACGATATTATTGGGGAGCAAATAGACTAGCTAACATGATCCATTATTTGGCCAGATTCCTTATGGTCCAAGACCCATCTTATGACCCATTCTTATTCCTTGCCAAGAAAGAAACAACTCTAATTTTTTCATCTACCCAATTAAATGCATTTATTCAAGAACCAAGACTACATACATCACAATCAAAATAAAAACTAATTAAAACAATTTAAATGAAACTAAGGCATGCGACTCAAACAACGTAGAATCATAAATCAACCAACACACGCACCAAGCTATCATAACACAATGATATGAGAATGAAAATTCAGAAATGGACCTTTTATTGGTGAACAACGTTGATAATTACAAATCAATCGGGCTAAACAAAACAACAATCCTTGAATCAAAACATCGAAATTACAAATCGGAACCTCGAATCAACGCTGGAAAGCTCGAAACCCAAATCTTGTTTCGAAGTGCAATTACTGTTTAGTGAGGCAACTGTATGGCAAGAATCACATGGAACATCTGCGTCAAATGACAGATGTTTTGTGCATCCTTATGCAGCTTCAGGAAAAGAGATAGAAAGCTCCACTTGAATGTCTTGCGTCAAATTTTCAGCCTCATTTTCGAATATCTCAGAAAAAAAAATCTGAAAGGAATCAGAGAATTGTGTGCTACAAGAATATCTAAAATCATTGCCATTCCCATAATTATAATTCATATCTTGTGTGCTCCTTCATCATGTTATATTGTGCTTTTTTCTGTGGATCTTGCAAAATCTCACATGCATCTCTTATCTCTTGAAATTTCCTCTTGGCAGAAGGATTATTCTTTTTTACAAGCGCATGAAAAGCCTTCTTAATCTCATCTAGACTAGCAGAATAACAAGCTCCGGTGGAATGGATAAAAAGCTTCGATAGGCGGAAATCTCCTAGTTGAAGAACTATTATGGCATCTCCAACAATCTATTTTTTGTATTATTTTTCATTCTAAAATGGTGCAACACCAAATCTACTCCAACAATTACACTATTTTTTATATTAAATTTTCTCTCTCTTATATATTATATTATTATCTTCTATTTACGTTTCATTTTTTATTTCTTTCAAACTAATACTATCTTTTTTCTTTTTTCCATATTCATTATATATAATTCACATTCACCACTTATATAATCATTTTTTACAAAATTTTACATAAAAGATAAATTAACAAAAAGTGAAATCATTAATAAAACATAATTAAATAAATATTACATCATGGTCAAATTTAATTTAAGTACCACATAAATATTTAATTTTCGCCTCTGTTCTCCCGTAAATGCTCGATTAATGTATTACGAAGTGCGAAAGAACAAAAACGAATAATCGATAAAAGAAATCAACAATTTGAACAACCACAACCACAACAATCTTCTACACCGTTCACTCAGTATTTTGGTAATTATGGTGCACCTGAAAATGACATACGGGATTACTAAATTTATGTTTTATGTTTTTAATGTAATTTCAATTTTAATGTATCCTCCTTTTATGTACTTTAATTATAATGTATTTTTATTTTATGTATTGTTATTTTTAAATAATGATTATATTTCTTTTTATACAATTATAACAATAATAAAATTAATTTATAATTTTATATAAATATAATATATACAAAAATTAATATATCAAAAAATAAGATATAAAATTAAAATTATAAAAATCTTAATATAAAAGTTAATTATATACACAATATATAATTAATTAAAAATTCAACAATAAAAAAAATGAATAAAATAATATTAAACCAAATATAGAGTAATGAATAGTGTTGCACCAAATTTGGTGCAACACTATTCATACTCTATTATAGAATAACAAATGAAGTACTATTGGAGCAATTTTATTCTATTTCATGCAAAAAATAGAATACCATTGGAGATTACCTTAGTTTTACCAATAAAACTGCAACCGTACAAAGAACGACTTTGAAGTAACGTGGGTAGATATTCTGAAACATGTGCACACACGTTTCCTTTATCAATCATCGAATCTGCAGAAACTGTGCGCCATGACGCAGCAATTCGCATGATAGATTTTGGGGAAACCCCTGTCCACCTCAGTCTGCCAATTTTGAGTTGGAAGCGACTTCCAAGGCTACAAAAGTAAAATTCCCCGATTGGAAGAAACTGGAGAAGACTAGGATTGAGGAAAGAATCAGCAACTCAAATTCCAGACACGCTGCTGTTTAATTATTTGTTCCATGTTGAAAGTCTATCGTTATCAGTAGGCTTTTTCTTTTTGGTCACGCTAGCTCTAGGTATTAAGATGCAGAAGAAGAAGAAGAGTTGTTCTAAAGTGTTACGGTTTGATACGTATTGAGCTTGGATTTATGGGTTAAGGGTAATTGGGCTTCGATTTAGGTAAATGGGTTGGACCATTTGGGATTGAATCTAGGCTAGGAAGACCAAATAGTACAATGTATCTATAAAAATGTAAAAATCACTCTAAATTAAAATAAACTAATTTAAAACTAAATACTAAAAATGAAACTATTTTTTTTTTGTATTTTCAAATGTTATAATACTATAAATATACTAATTGACTTTAACCTAAAGATGAAAAATATTTTTTGTAATTTTATTTTTTTGTGATAAAAATAAAGTAAACGAGTCAACACTTCGAATAGCGGTACTAAACATAAATTAAATATTTACACTAAAATGTGTAAAATCTTGGGGATGGTCAAAAATTACATGTCTACACTTCCTGTCATCATAGCTCTTCTGTCTAGACTGCGCCATGCGAAACCGCTCCCGAATCAATTTAACCTTGTCCAAAGCATCCTGAACCAAGTCAGTACCCAATAGTCTAGTCTCACCCGGCTCAAACCAACCCACTGGAGATCTACACCACCTCCCATATAAAGCCTCATACGAAGCCATCCGAATGCTCGACTGATAACTGTTATTGTAATTAAATTCCGTTAGCGGCAGAAACTGGTCCCATAAACCTTCGAAATCAATGACACAAGCGCGTAGCATGTCCTCCAAATCTAAATAGTGCGCTCGGACTGTCCGTCCGCCTAAGGGTGAAATATTGTGCTCAACTCAACTTGAGTGCCCAACTCTCGCTGTACGGCTCTCCAAAACTGCTATACCTCATTCTAAAATGATAAAGCTGGCACATTGTGAAGGCGAACAATCTCTCGGATGTACATCTCAGCCAACCGATCTGAAGAGTAAGTAGTGCTAACTGATACAAAGTGCACAGACTTGGTCAGCCGATTCATAATCACCCAAATAGCATCGAACTTCCTTGATGTCTGTTGGAGCCCAACTACGAAATTAATAGTGATCCTCTCCCACTTCCACTTCGGAATATCTATCCTCTGAAGCAATCCACCCGGTATCTGATGCTCATATTTTACCTCCTAACAATTGAGACACCGAGCTACAAACCTAATTATATCCTTCTTCATCCTCCTCCACCAATAGTGCTGCCGCAAGTCCTCGTACAAATTTGCGGCACCCGTATGGATGGAACAATACGAGCTGTGGGCCTCCTCAAGTGTCAACTCTTGTAGCCAATCTACATTGGGCACACATATCGGCCCTGCATCCTCAACACCCCTTCATCTCCAATAGTTATATCTGGCATCATCGTGATGAACCTTGTCCTTGAGGACAAGAAAATGAGCATCATCATACTGACGCTCTCTGATGCGATCAAATAAGGAAGACCAAGAAATCACATAGGCTAGAACCCGACTGGGCTCCGATATATCTAATCTCACGAACTGGTTGGCCAAGGCCTGAACATCAACTGCAAGAGGTCTCTTACCAACAAGAATGAATGCAAGACTATCCATACCCATTGCCTTCCTACTCAAGGCATCAGCCATCACATTGACCTTCCCCGGATGATACAAAATAGTAATATCATAGTCCTTTAGCAGCTCCAACCATCTCTGTTGCCTCAAATTTAGATCCTTCTGTTTGAACAAGTGCTGGAAGCTACAATGATCAGTAAATATCTCACATGACACACCATAGAGTTAGTGCCTCCAAATCTTCAATGCATGGACAATGGAAGCCAACTCCAAATCATGAACAGGCACTACAACAAATTAGGCATTTAACCACACCCGAAAAATATGGTCTAAACTATGAGAAAGTGTGACTTTTGATCATAGACCACACTTTTCGACCTAAGGCAACACTTTTTAAGGGGTGGCCTAAACAAGCGTAACCTTTGCCCTAAGGCAACACTTTTCATAAGGCAAAGGCTACGCTTGCCTATTGCCACACTTTTCATGTCCTTATGGTACACTTCTAAAGCGAGGCCTTTATTACCTCGTAGGCCACACTGTGGCTCCTAAAGCTTCACTTCTAAAGTGTGGTCTTTGTTACTATGCTTTGAATTTTTTTTTTGGTATATAATCTATAATTGCATTTATTATCAAATACTTATTTTATCATATATTTGAGGTCATCACTTCAGTATAAAAATCTCAAGCGCTTCGTTATCAATAAACAAAAGAGATTGTTTCAAACACACACATAAAATGAACTTAAAAAAAAAAAGAATACACTTCATGTAATACAATCAATCAATAAAGCAAATTGCTTCAAAGTTGCGTACTAAATATGAACTTTACAAAATCAAATATATTGTCAAAAAATCTTCATCCTTAACTTCAAATAGATCAAACTGACTTTGGCCATCACGTTTAATTGCATCACAAAAACTTTCCTACACATTGAAAAAGTAATCAAATATTAGATAGAAACCAATAGAGTACAAGCTCAAGGGAGAAGATCTCATAGGTAATTTTTCATACAGAATGAATAATAATGGAGATTATCATCATAAATGATATTCAACACAACAAAGGCCGGTAAAACAATATTTGCGCAATATTTACATAACTTTAATTCATACACTAGGTGCACTTGCAAAAATATTGCACCGTTGTAACCTAATATCATAAAGGTGTAACCTAATATCATAAAAATACAATAAGCTGTGTTGTCAAAGGCGCGCTTAAGCCTTGAAGCGAGGCTCAAAACTTGTTGAGTGCTTCGCCTTGCTTTGTGGACGCTTAATTATCATATCAAGGTTCTAAGGCATAATTTTCCTTGCCAATGAGTGTAATCCTAAAAAGGCTATATCAGGGTGCTCACAAAAGAAAGAAATTGTGATCATCAGAAACAACAATGACTTGTATTCTTTAAGCAATTGTAGTCAGCCAACGGAGAGAACATAATACTTTGGGGAAGCAAGTTAAGGGAGGAAGAGAAAGCCACGACACTTTTTATGGCTCTTTCTTATGGATATGTCTACCTTAGTACATTACTACTACTCTCCCCAATAAAACACCATCTCTAGCTCTATGTACTAGCAGTAGTACCAAGTAAAAAACCCTTGTATTCGTTAAAAGGATATGAAAATGGTGATAATAATGCATAAAAGAGTAATCCTCCCATCCCAATAATGGTACTAACATCTTTCTTTGGCAGGTACAAATAATAAACAATAAAAAAAGATTACCTTTTCAAGAATTGGACTATGAGTTTGATCTAGAGGAACCTGGAAGATTTTATCTCTCGCAGCCTGTGCATTACTTGAATCAATTGTAGAAGGATAAGGTAGCTAACACGCATCTAAATGACATATGATGAAGTTATAAATTATAAGTACCTTGATTGATTCTATTGTTCCTTCGGTTTGAGTAATACTAGCAGGGCTTGCCCGTGCAGCGCAACGGGCCCAACGGGAGCAATTTTTTTCAAACATGAGTCAGATTTAGTTCTGGAAATATGACTCCAATAAGATAAATGTTTCTTATGTTCTACTATCATTTTGGTGTCTACAAAAGCTCTAGATCTTCAGAATTTACAAAGGATATTCACGTTTGGCAGATCACTCCTATATTTTTTTTTTGGACTGCGCCAATATATCTACTATGTAGAAATCATAAATGCCAGTTGTAGTCTCCTCCGTTCCCTGCAACATTATGAATATTTTAGAACTACTACAAACAATAGTTGATGCTTGTCACCTCATATTACTACAAATAACCATCAGTTTTGCTTGCTTAAACATTTGGAAACAATGTTATTTTTTTGGGACGATATGTGTTGTTCTTAAGTAAAATATAGCCTTGACATTACTGAAGCTAAGGTTCTCAACCACTTTGGTATTTCTGATAAAGTTCTCTGCGCAATAAGATCTCTTTCGACCTTACAACTTTTTCATTGGAAATTGGAATAGCAAGTGGATGTATGTGTTCATCCAGTAGTACATATGTGGTGCCACAAATATGTATTCACGATCCAAAATGATCCTACTACCCCTATTATAACCAAAAATCTTATTAACTTCATTTTTACTGGTTCTTTGAAAGGCCAATATACAGTGAAATATAAACTAAAATACCACCAGCTTAGTAAATAGACTACCTAATTTCCAAATAAAAATAAGTGCGTTGATTGGATGTTGGAACTGAACCAAATAAAGAATGTTAAAAAGAGTCCTCCGAAGTAGAAGCTATTGCTCTTGCTTTTTCCTTTTCTATATTTTGCCAGACTCCTGACTCTCTAGTCAAGATATATCTTCTCCGGTTATAGTTAAAAATAAAATAGCAGAAAGTAAATTGCAAAAGCAATTTCATGCCCTGTAGTAGAGAAATTTCAAGATTCGTATTCCAATTACATAGCCAGCATCATCTAATATTTTCCCCAATAATCATATTTGCATCTACAATAAAGCATTCGCCAATATTAGAATAAGCACAAGGACCTAGTCGTGAAGGCAACTTCTACGGACAAATAACATGCATCATTGTTAGAAAGTTCTTCAAAATTTAAGAGTCATGCTCCCCTTTTAAAACTTTTGCCTTTCGTTACAATACCATATCATTCTTCAAGTTAGTATTATTTTTTATCTTAAGTAAAAGCTTACAAAAGAGATGTAAGGTGTAATTTGGTGCAAACAAAAAGCATAGAATAGCTAATGCTTATCTCAAGGTGATCTTTCTTCTCATATGAGAGGTACTAAAAAGAGAAGACATACAACTCATTTGATAGGTAATAATGTTGAGTTGTCATGGACCTTCTATATATTTTACATTCAAGATGAGAAATATAGCAAGTAGACCAGGTTAACTCAAATATGGAATATTCAAATGAAGAGCAATCATAAATTTCCAAAATGTTGAAAGATGAAAGAAGAGGCAAACTTGGAAAATCTTCTTGAGTGGCTCAAAACCTGCAAAAAAAAAAAAAAGATAATGAGAAATTTGGATTGAAAGGTCTGTAGCTGCTTCATTATTTCTTCAGTTATAAACACCATTATTTGTATCATTCTGGTCGATAAGAGCTTACCTTCTCTGCAACTCAACAATTTTATCCAAGAAAAGATATTCTGACCACTTTTAAAATACTATCACATATTCATAAGAACAAAAAACTATACAAAACAGCAAGAAATGTGACTCCATGTTGCCTCCATTTACAACAAAGTTTATGACGTGGAAAACCTTTTGTATTATTCAATCACATTGGGGACTCTTAACTCGACTATGATATATGAATCTGCACAATAAAAATCAATTGAAAACTATATGCTAAGAACATTCATCCAATAAGTTTCAGAAAGTGATAATAATTGATATTAGCAGAGGTTGAATGATAAAAATGCATATGTATTTTCAAAAATATTCCAAGTACCAACACAGAAGTTGTAAAAGACCTTTTATAGATATATCCATGAGCTATTAAGATGATTTTCAGAACAAGTGTTCATCACCAATGTAGTACAAATACTATACATATACACTAAAAGATCCACAATTATTTTAGCTCAAGTTTTTCCCAAATTCATAAGAAAAGGACAGTATCAGAAATTCCCTGAGAAATGCATTTACTCTGTATTCAGAAGGAAATCCAAATACTATAATTTTTTTATTAAATCCATAAACTGAATAAAAGTAGAGTATCCCCTTTATATGGATAATCATTACTGACCAATCTCAAAAGAAATCGAAAAATCCCGAATGCCAAACCTTTCTTGTTGTATTGACACATTGACTGTGTAACTCGGATCTTTGGAGAAATCAAATAAAGTAAATCTTATCTCCTACTTTTGAAGAGCGTGTCCGATTAGGTGCAATCATTTTCGTCTTTTCCTTTTTGACAAAGATTGGGTGCAATGGAATGTCCTATTTTTTGAAATCAAGCGAAGTAGGCTTTGGGTTTCAAACCCTAGAGCAATAAGGGCAACTGGAATCACTTAAGACTTTTAATGAGATGTTTTAGAGGGAAGGTGGAAAATTTTAGAGGGAATAGTTTAAATGGGAAATTTTTGTGCGAATTTTTTACTTTAGACCACGTTTGTACTGCGTTACTTTTAAAGTACCAAGAATAACGCTTGTAATGCGTTGCTTATTATCTGAATAAGCATTCTCAAAAGTTTTAACAATAGGTAACACTTACAATACGTAGTCTTTGCACATAAAGAGCATGCTTTACTGGTGTTGCCCAAACACTGTTGCCAAAAGCCCTTATCAAAGGCCACCCTTACAAAAGTGTTCCTATTGTTACCTTTGGAAACACTCTTCAAATGTTGCCTATAATAAGTGTTGTCTTATGCCAATTTTGTTGTAGTGAGGGTAGTTCTTCTCATGAGGTTTTAACTGGCGTGAAGCATATGCAATTAGTCTACCCTCCTGTATCAAAACACACCCAATATCGATCATAGAAGCGTCACAATATAATGTATAAGAACTAGAAGCTGATGGTAGAACTAGAACTTGAGCTGTGGTCAAGGCAGTCTTGAGCTTCTGAAAGATCTCCTCACACTCATTCGACCACATGAAAGGAGCACTCTTTTAGGTCAATTTGGTCAAGGGGGATGCAATAGACAAGAAACCCTACACGAAGTGACGATAATAACCAGCCAACCCTAGAAAGCTCTGAATTTCCATAGTTGAGGACGATCTTGGCCAACTCTGAACCGCCTCTATCTTCTTTGAATCCACCTGAATACCCTCACTGGACACCACGTGTCCCAAGAATGCCACTGAACTGAGCCATAACTTACACTTGGAGAATTTGGCATAAAACTGTTCCTCCCTCAATAGTTGCAACACAATACTCAAATGCTGGCATTCTCCTCCTGGATACGAGAGTACACCAAGATATCATCTACGAACACAATAGCAAACGATTCAAGATAAGTTTGGAACACACTGTTCACCAGATGCATAAACGCTGCTGGGCCGTTGGTCAGCCCAAAAGACATCACAAGGAAATCATAATGACCATAATAAGTCCTAAAAGCTATATTAAGAATATCCGAATCCTAAATCTTCAACTGGTGATACCGATATCTCAAATCAATCTTGGAGAACGCCCTCTCTTCCTGAAGCTGGTCAAATAGATCATCAATACGTGTCAAATGATACTTGTTCTTGATTGTGACTTTGTTCAACTGCCTATAATCAGTGCACATTTACATAGTACCATCTTTCTTCTTCACAAATAGAACTGGTGCACCCCAAGGTGACACACTAGGCCTAATAAACCCCTTCTCTAGGAGTTCCTGAAGTTGCTCTTTCAACTCATTCAACTCAGCTGGTTCCATACGGTAAGAAGGAATAGAAATGGGCTGAGTTCTCGGCACCAAGTCAATGCCAAAATCAATGTTCCTGTCGGGCGGCATGCCCGAAAGGTCTGTAGGAAACACATTCTGAAAATGTCATACCACCGGAACATAATCAATAGTAGGGGTCTCTGCACTAACATCCCTAATAAAGGACAAATAAGATAGACAACCCTTCCTAACCATCCGCCGGGCCTTCAAGTATGAAAATTTTCTACTAGGAACATAGTTTAGAGAACCTCGTCACTCAATCAATGGCAACACCGGCATTGTCAACATCACGGTCTTAGCGTGATAATCCAGAACACATGTCATGGAGATAACCAGTCCATACCCAAGATCACATAGAAAGCAATGATACTAAGCAACAAGAGGTGAACTCTAGTCTCCAATCCCCCAATAGTCACTACACACGATCGATATACACGTTCCACAATATTAGTATTACCCACTAGCATAGATACATAAATAGATAAAACTAGAGACTCACGGGGCATATCCAAATAATGAGCAAAATACGATGACACATATGAATAAGTGGAACTAGGGACAAATAATACATCAGCATCCCTGTGGCAAACTGAAACAATACCTGTAATCATTGCATCTGAAGTAATAGCATCTGGTATGGTGGGAAAAGCATAGAACCGGGCTTGACCGCCACCTGATCGGCCTTCCCCTCTAGGGTGACCTCTAGTTGACTGGGCCCCACCCCAAGCTGGCTGAGCGAGTGGTGTGGCAACTGGTGTAGAAGGCACATCCTGACTCTTCTGCTGTGCTGGACCTCCTTGACGACGAGGACACTACCTGCACACATGCCCAAACTCTTTGCACTCAAAACAACTCCCCGGTGCTGGTGATGGGGACTGAAGGACGAGCACCAGGATAACTGGTAGAAAGACCTGGCATAGATGAGCCCTGAACCAATGGAGCATGGGATGAACTCTGAGCTGGAAGGGAACTAAGAGATGAGTGACCTTGATGAGAACTATGTGAACCATGGCCAGATGATGTACCACGGTGAACTGGGCGAGCCGTGTGAGCATGCTTGTAAGGACGACCCCGGCCGTGGTAGAATTGACCTCCAGAGGGAACACCAATAAAACTACCTGATTCACGAGACCTCTTGGCCTACCTCTCAACCCGCTCCTGGCTGCGGACCATATCTGTCTGCCGAGCAATGTCAACAACCTCATGGAAAGAAGCACCAGATACCCTCTCTCTAGTAATAAGCAACCGCAACTGAAATATGAGGCCATCAATGAACCTCCCGATCCTCTCCCTATCAGTGGTGACCAACCAAACTGCATGATGGGCCAACTCAGAAAACCTCATCTCGTACTGCGTCACAAACATATCATCCTGACGTAACTGCTCAAACTGTTTGCGTAGATCCTCTCTCTGAGACTGCTACACAAACTTCTCCAAAAAGAGAATGGAGAACTCCTTCCAAGTAAGTGGTGTTACGTCGACCGACCTACGCCTCTCATAAGCCTCCCACTAACCGAAGTCAGTTTCAGAGAACTGAAAAGTAGTAAATGAGACCTCACAAATCTCCAAAATATCTACTGTACCGAGAATCCTCTGACACTTATCCATAAAACCATGGGCATCTTCCGCCTCTTTACCACTAAAAGATAGACGCTGGAGTCTCCCAAACCTCTCCTTTCTCCACTACTCATCATCAGACATAACATGAACCACGTAAGCCTCAGCAGCTGCAACCGACTGAGCTGGTAGTGTCCCTGGTGTCTGAATTCCCTGCATCACCTGCTCTGGTGTGTCGGCGACAGGGGCCTGAGTAACTCCCGTGGCCTGAGAAGTGGCTGGTGGGCCTGAACAGAGACCTCCTAAGCAACACTGGTGCACACAGTCAAAATATGAGCTAAGGCCTCCTGAAGGCATGAAATAACAATCGGCATAGCTAGTGCCTGAGATGGCCCCACTAGCTCATCCACAGCTGTAACCTGCTCCTGAACTGGGGCAGCTGGTGGGTCTGCAAGTGCTGCCCTAGCTGTTGTACGAGCTGCTCCTATGCCCCTTCCATGGCCTTTACCGAGACTGTGGTTGTCCATCTTGCCCAATAGTTTGTGTTATGACCATATGTGAGAGAATAAAATAACAAAAGTTTAGTTACTAGAATCAACAGAGTCACACGACAAGAATTCAAGAATGTAAAGTTTCCTAAGGGTTCAACATGCTCTCAAAGATAAGTACAAACGTCTCCGTACCGATCCGCAAGAATCTACTAAACCTGCTCATGACTCGTGAGACCTTTATAACCTATGCTCTGATACCAATTTGTCAAGATCTAAATCTTAACCTGTCGTGATGGCGCCTATAGATGGTGCTAGGCAAGCCGACATTTCCAAAATACTTCCAATATTTAACAGAAAATGAATCAAAAAATTTTAAATAAGCAAAGTTTTCATAAACAGGGGGGTAAAATCCAACATAAAAGTGCAGAAAAATAGCTCCAATTATCGGGGTGTCATTGAACCCATCAGCATCTATACATCACCAGTCTAGAAATGAAGTTTCTATAAAAAGTCTGGATCTAAATACAACGAAAGAAAAGAAAAGGAGGGAGAAACAAGGACTGCGGATGCCAGGCAGCTACCTCAAAATCTCCAACAGTCAGCTATGTGAAAATATCAACACCCTCCATGTCCTGAAACTTCTGGATCTGCACACGATGTGTAGGGTGTAGCGTGAGTACAACCAACTCAGTAAGTAACATTAATAAATAAGGAACTAAAAGATAGTGACGAGCCACACAATTATAATCTATTTTTCAGTAGTCTCAACAAGGAAAGTAGACATGCTTTTGAGTCCGGCAAGTAAGTCAAATTAGTTTATTCATGCCAAATTCAGGTAAAACAGGATAAAAATATCTTTCAGAAGTTTTCAAAATAGTGATATAGGGCAACTATGTGCAACAACAATGAAATCATATACAACCTCTCAGCGAAACAATCACCTAGTCATCCCACTCACTCCAACCTCACAATTACTCATTCCTCATATCACACATTCCTCCCGATTACTCGACACCCGACACTCGCACTCATTAGGTACCTACTCACTAGGGGTATGTACAGACCCCGGAGGGGATCCTTCAGCCCAAGCGCTATATCAAGCCAATCATGGCATAAATCAATGAAACATGTTGCGGCGTGCAACCGAGTCCCATAAATATCCTGACAATCAAGCCCACGGAATCACTCACTCATTAATCTCTCCAGTCTCTCGGGCTCTCAAAAATCAGAAAAATTAGCCCAAACAGTAATAACATGATGTATTAATAAGAATAATATAGACTTAGATATGATATGCAAGTAAAAACTAAGACTGAGTACAAATAACATTTAGTAAGTAATTCAACATGTAACACGGTCTTTGTGGGTCCCAACAGTACCAACACATAGCATAAACATGGTTTCTCATAAGATTGCCAATCAAATTTGTATAACACATGGAGAGCATATAGATAATAACAAGTTTATTCAACTTTTAAGTTTCACTAAATGGACCAAGTCCCAATTTCCATGGTGCACGCTCACACGCCCATCACATAGCGTGTGCGTCACCTCTAAAACAACACATAACATAAAATTCGGGGTTTAATACCTCCAGAACTAGATTTAGAGTTGTACTTACCTCAACCAGAGCAAAACTCTATTCCAATATACATTTTCCTCGCGAATCGACCTCCAAGTGTCCTTAATCTAGCCACAACAAGTACAATACAATCAATACGGGCTAAAGGAATCATTTTCACAAGATAATACAAAATTATAACCAAAATCCAAAATCGGCTCAAACCCGGCCTCCGGGCACACATATCGAAATCTGACAAAAGTCAAAAATTCTGAAAGGCCATTCAACCACGAGTCTAACCATACCAAATTTACTCAATTCTGAGAACAAAATCCCATTCAAAACCTCAAAAACTTAGCCCAAGAATTCTTCCTCATTTTCCTCAAATTTTCACCCTAAATCACAAATTAAATGATAAAATTAAAGGCATAATCATGGAAATTGACCAAAATTAGGTAGGAATCACTTACCCCAAGCACCCACGCAAGAATCTCCAAAAATTGCCTTCTACCGATCTCCCAAATCAATTTTATTTTATGAACCTAAAACTCTCATTTTTGAATCTTTTATTCTGCCAAGATATGCCTTCATTGTGATCGCGGAACATACCTCTTGATTGCAAAGCATAACTATGCTGCCCTACAATTTAACCTTATGCGAACGTATAATCTCCCATGCGAACGCGATGCACTTCCCCTCTAACTTACGCGATCGTGAACGACCTCACGCCTTCAAGATAAACAAAACACTTGGCCTAAGCTCCTACCCCTTTTCCTCTTCGTGAACGCGGCCTAGCCCACATGTTCGCATTACACTTCTCCTCAAAGCTACGCGATGGCGGTCCTCCACTCGAACGAGTAGGGAAAATTCCATCAGCGACCAGCTTAGCCTACGCGACCGCGGACCTGACCACGAGATCGCGTATAAGGAAACCAAATTATTACACCAGCAAACACCAAAAAACTTCAGCTAACAAGCTAAGTCCAAAAAAGATCCGTTAATCACTCAAAACTCAACCGAGGCTCCGGGGACCTCAACCAAACATACCATCAAGTCCCAAAATCATAAGAACTTAGTCGAACCCTCAAACCACCTCAAACAACATCAAAAACACAAATTGCACATGGATTCAAGCCTAATGAACTTTGAAATTTTCTAAATTCTACAAACGATGTCGAAACCAATCAAATCATGTCCGATTGACCTCAAGTTTGGAACACAAGTCACAAATGACATCACGAACCTACTCCAACTTTCAAAATCCAATCTAACCCGATATCAAAAATTTTACTCCCGATCAAACTTTCCAAAATTTCAACTTTCGCTATTTTAAGCCTAATTCTACTACGGACCTCCAAATCACAATTCTAAGTCCAAAATCTAACGGAGCTTACAGAACCATCAAAATTTAAATCCAAAGTCGTTTACACATAAGTCACCATCCGATCAACTTTTCCAACTTAAGCTTTCAATTATGAGACTAAGTGTCTTAATTTACTCTGAAATCTCTCCGGGCCCGAACCAACCAACCTGGTAAGTCATATAATAATTGTAAAGTACAAAAGGAGCAAAAAATGGGGGAACAGGGATACGACTCTCAAAATGACCGGCTGAGTCGTTACATAAAATGTTCTAACATTTGTACATTCAAAGAAGATATGGTTTATGTCTTCCACTCCAAAGGAGCAGAAATGACATATTGGGCTTACATTTAAGCCTATGTTGTTTAAGTGCTTGGCAGTGGGAAGTATGTAATGTTGCATAATCCAAGTGAAGATTTTTATCTTATTAGGGACCTTTAGCTTCCAAATCGAGCCAAATTAATCATCATGGTTGGTACTGGGGTTTCGCTTTAGAGCAAATTAGGTTGTAGGCAAATTTAGGGCTGAAAAGCTCATTTCTATTGAGGTTCCAGATAAGTTTATCCTTAGAGTTGCTAGAAATAGAGATAGAGGTGGATTGAATAACACACTTAATGTCCCTATGGATGGGGTAGTAAATAGCATCAAGGTTCCATTATCCATTGATTAGGATGGAGCTAATCTTAATGGCCAAGTCAGGGTTGTGCCAAGGCCCCTGGAGGATTGTGTTGAGGGGATGTTAGGGATTCTTGAATATATCACCAAGTCCTAGTTTTAGGTTTAGCTCTAGGATGGTTACCACTACAATGCTTCCCAATCAGTACCCTAGCTCACATAGTGTCAGTGTTCTTGTATAATCTCCAATCTAGTCTGGTTATGCTAGCTTTGTTTTTCATGTGGACTTGTTTGAAGGCCAGACCCCCTTAATCTTAGGCTTAGCAATAGTATCCCATTTGATTTTGTGTAGTTTTCTTTTTTCAGCAGTTGTTCCCCATATAAAGTTTCTTTGGATTTTATCTATTTGGTTGGTGATGTGAGAGGGTAACTTTATATAGTTGATCACATGTCTAGGAATGCCAGTCATCTTTAATATTTTAGTTTTCCGGCTTGCTAACCTAGTATTCATTCTATCAATAATTATATACGGCAAAATCGGAGGGTCCAATTTCTCGTCATTAAGTCATTTTAGAAGATCATCTAGAAGCCTCGCGGCTGTAAAGCTGTGGCCGAATTCTTCTCTCGAGGTTCGTCGATGCCCGATCAGACGATAATGTTGTCCGCGGTCATTATGGGAATTGGGAGTTCCCTAGGCATGCAACTAATATTGGCAGAGCCTAGTGTCATCTAGTTTTCCCATCCCCTATCTTTGTAGTAAATTCTTGTTGTACTATGATGAGATTTGCTTCCTATATAAGGGGGATCCTTATCACTATGTAAAACTCTGTTGCTCCAACTACTCCACACGAAATATACAATAACATTCTCTTTGCTCTCTAACATTCCCTCTTGATATTATTTCCCTTATTTATTATCTTCATACTTGTTCTTTATTTATTGCTTATCATTGGCCATAAAGAGCCTCCCTTAGCTATCTCATAACTATTAGCCCTACTCCGATCACCCTCGATAGCTCATAACGGAGCTCCAAAATCGACCTCGAGGCCCCAAATTGACAAGCTCGAGGCCCGAATAACTAGCCTATCGGTTTGATTATAGCTTTCTCCTTAACTTTATTCTGGTTCTAGGTCTCACATATCTAGCATAAACTGCTTAAAAATTAGCATAAAAATAGATCACGTATTTTTAGAGTCTCATCAACAAATTTAATTATTATTACCATTTTTACCATAAACAGTTTGACGCCCACTGTGGGGCTAAAAATAATGGTAATTGTTTTCTTGCTAGTTTCATTACACAACACAAGTTATCTTTCACACTTTTTCTTGTTCAATATCTTTGATTTCAGGTCAAAATGTCTGGCTCAGTAAATAGAGTTGAAAATGACAACCTTTAAAACCACGGAGAGAATGGTGTGTCTGTTCCAATTATTGGTGTGCCACCACGAAACCTCGAGAATGCACCAGGACTGATTCAGCAGACGCGGGTTTGCACGACGCACAACATGTCGATAAAAGTTCATGCACCAACAGAAGCATACGCCAGGAGATCCATAAAGAGCTCAAAAAACCCTAACTAGGGAAGCACAAGAGGTTAGCCTCCATGTTATTTCTGAAATGTTGTAGGCGCAACAGCTGGCAATCGCTCAGATGCAAAGCGACCAGAAAACTGCTAGAACAGTAGCACTAGGGATAGCTCCCCCGGCTGAATAGGTACCGGAGAGATCGAGCAATAACGGGTCGATGGCCGATCCTGCCATCGTAAAGATGCTCGAGGACCTCACCAAAAGGATCAAATCAGGCGAGAAAATAATAGAAGACAACGATAAGAAGGTCGAGACTTACACCTCCTGGGTCGACAAATTCTAGGAGCGCCCCCAATCTTGAAAGGGGTGGACTCTAAGAAGTTCGTACAGAAGCTGTTCCCAAAGGAAGCGGCCCCGAAATGCATTCCGAAGAAATTTAGAATGCTAGACCTTCAAAAATACAATGGTACCTCGAAGCCAAATGAGCACGTTATCGCCTATACCTATGCAGTAAAGGGTAACGACCTGAAGGATGACAAGATCAAGTCCGTCCTGCTGAAAAAGTTTGGAGAAACAATTTCCAAAGGGGAAATGATATGGTTCCATAACTTGGACCCAAACTCTATAGACTCCTTTGCCATGATAGCAGAATCTTTCATAAAGGCACATGCCGGGGCCATTAAGGTGGCCACGAGGAAATCCGATGTCTTAAAAATCAAGCATATGGAGAACGAGATGTTGCGATAATTTGTATCTCGCTTCCATATGGAGCGAATGGAACTGCCACTGGTCTCCGACGACTGGGCGGTGCAGGCCTTCACTCAAGGCCTGAATGAGCGGAGCTCAGTGGCTTCAGGTAGCTGAAAAAGAATCTGGTTGAATATCCCGACGTGACCTTGTCGGACGTCCACAATCGATACTAGTCAAAGATTAGGCCCCCTAGGGTTTAGTATACCCAAGTAGGCTTCTGACGAAGGAGTCAAAGCCAAATAAAGAAATATATCAGCCATACACCAAATATAGAAGGAATGCCCCGAGGCACAACCCACCTTGCAACAATCGACTGATGAACCAAGGACAGAATCCTCGGGACTCATCAACAAAACCTGATTCGATGGAAACGCAGGGCCAATAGGGGCACTGCGCTTATCTGAATACAACTTCAATATCGATATATCGGATATCGTGTTTGCCATTAGTAAAATCAGAGATTCCAGATGGCCCAGGCCTGTACAGTCGGATCCTTCTCAAAGGAACCATAACCTAGTGTGTGAATTTCACAACACGCATGGTCACATGACCGAGGATTGTCACCAGCTCCTAGAGGAAGTAGCCAGACTACTCAATAAAGGTCACCTTCGAGTATTCTTAAGCGACTAGGCTAAAAATTAGTTTCGAGAAAGAGAGACGGCCAAGAAGAACGAAATAAATGAGCCGCAAAATGTTATCCACATGATCTTGGGAGGCATCGACGCTCCGAAGGAGCCCGTGATGAGAAGGACGAAAATATCCATCGCCAGAGAAAAGCAAACCCGGGGATACATACCCGAAGATGCCCTCACATTCAGTGAAGAGGACACCGAGACCTTGTCTTAATCTCATAATGCCACACTGGTAATCACTTTCGTCATTAATACATTTTAAATAAAACGTGTACTCGTGGACCCAGGTAGCTCGATCAATATTATCAGGGCGAGGGTAATAGAGCAGCTTGGTCTGCTTGATCAAATCATACCCGCCACTCGAGTCCTCAACCGATTCAACAGGGCGAGTGAAACAATGAAAGGAGAAATCACCCTCCCAGTCAACGTGGACGGCATGACCCAAAATGTCAAATTTCATGTCATCGAAGGAGACATGAGGTACACCGCCTTGTTCGAATGACCGTGGATACAGTGCATGAGAGCAGTACCATCCACCCTCCACCAAATGATGAAATTCCCAACAAAGGATAGGATTAAAACTATTTACGGGGAACAGCAAGCGTCAAGGAAAATATTTGTGGTACGCGATGTGGCACCGACACCAATACCTCCACTCACGAA
Organism: Nicotiana glauca; assembly: GCA_026770625.1. Classification (NCBI taxonomy): domain Eukaryota; kingdom Viridiplantae; phylum Streptophyta; class Magnoliopsida; order Solanales; family Solanaceae; genus Nicotiana; species Nicotiana glauca. The sequence goes on along the minus strand of MU775964.1, from coordinate 37,526 downwards.
AGAGCTAAAGGGTAATCAAACTACATCCTCAGTTAAGCCTGATTAAAAATAGTAGAGGACCATACTGTGTCCTCGTTACAAGCGATATGGACTTATCGGACCTCGGAACATCGCCGTCGTTCCCATGCTAAGGTATAACCATCTCCCTTTTCATTTTTTTACACTAACCCTTATGAAGACGCCCGATCGAAGCAGTCAAAACGGCAACCCAGCTTGAAGACCTTAAGGTTTTAAAGCATCCGTTGCACTCTTTTCCTTTGAACGAGTTTTTATCCCGACGAAGGCTTTTACCGGCAAGGTTTTTAACGTGGCAACATCCATATGATACCTAAAAAAGATTCGACAAGTATTCCAGGCTTGTTTTACAATCAACCTCGAACACTGGAGGGTATCCCCCCAGGAAGGCCATCCACTTGGAATAACCAAGAAACGCCAAATGGGGTCCCAGTAGGAAAATAATGTGCCGGGCCAAACGGTCGAACGAATCGTATCCGTGTAGTCAGACCCCGGATGACAAAAAATGTACATTTGTGCCAAGTAATCAAAGAATACCTTCTTCCAAAGCATCTCATACTCCTAAGGAAACTAAAAATTTTCACAAAAAATGATTCCTCCATCAAGAACGTCCCAAATACTCGGAGACAGGTGTCAACAATTCGGCACTCGCATGACCTCAGGGTCGGAACTCTAAACACATAAGCCCTCATCGAGGCAGCACGAAAATCGTGAAACATCTCCAAGGCCAAAAGTGCCCCGAATACTCAGGGATTGGCGTCAAAATATCAAAAATCACATGACCTCAGGGTAGGAATCTCCGAAATCGAAAGCCCTCTATGAGGCAATACCGAACTCACGAGTAATGGCTCCCGAGCCAGAAGAACCTCGATGACTCAAAGATTGTCGCCAATCGCCATTCATCAAAAAACTCGAGGCCATAAGACCCCGAGTTGGCAGACTCGGTCTCATAAGACCTACATAAGGAAACAACAATATCTTAAGACCTCAAGCAAGGCATGAATAATACTTGTACCAAGTATCCAAAAATGTAAGACCTCAAAGGCATGCAAATTTTTGTAAGACCTTACTAGAGGCATAAACTCGATCCCGAAGTCAAGGCTATATATCGAACTTATAAGACCCCTAAAAAGGCATACCCTCGATCTAAATGCCTAAACTGCTTCACTCAGGATCAACTAAGCTCGAGTCCAAACCGACTCAGAGACTGAACCCAAAATAGTTAACTACATATGCCTAAGGTCAAAGCGTAAGACCCATTATCGCCAGCCCACACAAATATAAAAACTTGAGGGTCGAATGACCTCGAATCGGTTCCCGACTCGAAGACTGATCCCAAAATAGTTCACTAAATACGCCTAAGGGAGAAGCGTACGAGCCATAGTCGCCGTCCCGCATAAAAGATCACTTCGATCAAAGGCGTAAGAGCCATTGTCGCCAGCCCAATGAGCCTTAGGGCCACATACATAAAAGGTCGATTCGACCCAAGGCGTGAGAGCCATTGTCGCCAGCCTAACGAGCCCTAGGGCCATATCACGGATCTAAGGATTCCTACCAACTTGGAGACCAATTCACCTGATTCGAGATAAGAAGGGACACAAAAGGAGTGAAGCCACGAGGTTTATTTTATACATATATATATGAAAGAGCATAATCCTGACCTACAAACATGTTCCGAGAAACGCCATATATTGATGGCAAAATCTACACCTTCCCTCCCCAAAGTGGTTACGGCCTGCCGACCTCATCTTCGCTCTCTTCAGTATCAATTAGTTGCATCCAAGAATCATGCTCGTCCGCTCTCGGTCGCGCCAATTCTTCCAAAAGAACGAAACCCCTAGCATAGATCTCCTCGAGAGTCTTTCTTCGAGACCTGCAACGAGCTTATTCTTTAACCCTCTCCTCACGCTCGAGGACCCTTTTTAGTTCAGCCTGAGCATCGGTATCATCCTTCAAATAGATTGCCATCTCTTGGTCAGCCTTAGTTCGGCTCGCTGTAGCTCCAGCCTAAGCATCAACAATATCAGCCCTTATCTTTGAGAGATCAGACTCGAGCTTTGTAATCATATTTTCTCGAACCAAAGCATTGTCACGAGCTAAACGAAGTTGGGTCTCAAAGGAGGGAATTTTGGCCAGAGCACCCTTCTCCTCTGAAGCCTGAACCTCCACCCGAGCTCTTAGCTCGTCACAACCAGTCTTGGCTCGATCAGCTTCATCCCGAAGACGTTCCAGGGCTTCCGTCTTTTTCTGCAACTAGGATAGACAAAGTGTTAGCCTTAGAAGCTAAAGGGCAGGACGCATACTTACCGAGACAGAAAACTACCTGCTCTATCAAGTAGATCTCGTAATTCAAGCTTCGGCTCGCCTCATACTACAAGTATGTTAGCTCGACTTTCTCTTCCTCACAAAGGAGACTAAGGGATATATCCTCATCTAGAGCTTTCTGGAGCCTGGCTCTATGACGGAGCAGCTCATACCTAAGCCTATCAAAATCCTGCAGAAGAAAACTCGATAAGGAAAGGAAGACACGGGGTTCAAAAGGCCTACGTAAAAACTCACCATGAAGTGAAGCCGCCAGACTTCCTCAAAGGCCGAGTGCGCATCTATCAGTCTAGCTCCCTCAGCCCTAAACGGATAGACTCCGGTCGAGGCAATGTTTCTCAAAGAAATCACCTTTGTAAAATCAGGAACTACAGGCAGGGCAGGATCAGATGATGTTTCCATCTCTGAGCCCCGATCCCGTTTTGCCTTACTATGAGCGCCATCGCCCTACGAATTCATATCCCGCTTATCATTGTTGTTCTTTAGCTCGGGAGCTAGAAACCCCTCCCCCTCTCTAGAGGAGCACGACCTCGCCTCAGAAGGCTCTTCGATTCCTACAACAACAAGATTAATACGCAAAAAGGGAAAATGTCTCTCCAAAATGAACGAAGGGAAAGAAAAAAGTAGTACAAACACACACCGTGATATTTTGCTTCCCATCTGCCCTGAGACGAAGCTCGCCACTTGCACTCTTCGCAAGTCGAGTGGGTCGCCGACTCTCGAACCCAACTAGGCAGATCAGAAATATTACCCGACGCCCATGAAACCGCTACAGGAAAGGAAAAAACATGGTTACAAGACTAGCCTTCGCCATAAACAAATTTAAGAAAGAACAGGATGTACCACTTATGTGTATAGTTCTATTCCTCGGGGAATAGCATAAGTTCCATGGGGATACCATCAGCAGTCCGGACCCGGATGAACCGATTCATCCACTCCCAATCTTCATCTTCCTCATCGTCAACAATGAAGGACGTGGTCGACCAACACCGCAAGGTTAGCAGACCTTGGTGGTGAAATGGCTGGTCAACCTAATGAGATGACTGAGCGTGAATTCAAGCCCTGCCTTCTTTGCAAAGAACCTCATTATCAACACTATTCGCCAAAATGACGGGTGGATCTGCACCAAGGTAATCCGATACTTCAAGAAGAAGTCAAGCACAACCCTATCAAGGGGACCTAGTGTTAAAGGATACGTGTACATATTCAGAAATCCATTGGCAGGATCCGTGATGCCTTCATTCGGGGAAAGTATATGTAGCGCTACTTTCTCCCCCCCATCCGCAGTCTTTCCTCACTAACTCAAGGTTCTCCTCTCCTATCGAGGAAATAATCTTCAAGGTAAACTCTCATTGATCCTGAGCATCTGGAGCGAAACTCTCCCTTGCCTGCCGGATAGATCCCGAGGTAGCAGTCATGGCTATGGCAAGACTAGAGAACTGAGGCAGGAACCTATGCAAATACTTTAGTGCTAAGGTAATGAAGGGCTCAACACTGAAATGGAGGGATAACTGCCTAAAATGGTAGGGTCTCCCAAGAAGCAGAAACGTCCCTATATATGAAGAAGCGGCAACGGTCCACCTGCCTAAGAAGCCAACGACTTCGCCACAAGTCCCGAGGTGGTACCCGACCTCGAGGACCTCTATCAACAAAAAGTTAGGCCCTAGGAGGCCGAAAATATCATCGCCAGTCCCGAGGTGGTACCCGACCTCGATGACCTCATCAAAAGAAAACTAGGCTTTAAGGGGCCAATGGCATCATCTCCAGTCCCGAGGTGGTATCCAACCTTGAGGACCTCTGCCAAAAAATGAGTTAGGCTCCAAGAAGCCTCTAAAATCATTGTAATATTAGAGATGATACCCGGTGTCGAAGGCTTATCCCAATAAGAAAAATGAGCACTTCGAGCTCCGTCCATAAGGGTTATATTCACTAAGTTTAAAGCAAGTTTCCAGGTGCCTCAAGTTAACCCTCACTTAAGGACTGCTCTCGAAAGTTTAGGAGCAGACCCTATCGCCATGTCTCCGAGCTAATTCCCCCTCAAATATTATTGCAGCGTCTAAGTGATAAATCACGATTTCAAGGTTCGAGGTATTATTTTCATACAGTTCAAGGTAAGGGTCTCGACGGCCCAAGCTTATCGAACCAATTCAAGCTTGGTCCGAGGAACAACAGAGGGTCCCGAGGGGTGCCGTTTTTATCAACTGAAAGCCAGAAAGAATACTCGCACCCGGTTTAGATATTGAAAATAGTCAACAGAGGCATACATTCAGATTCTCCACAAATGTAAAAGAATATGGCATGCATCAAAGATGAAAGTCGAGAAAATATCTTTATATTCATAAACATTTGGTTACAATAGCCTGAGAGGGGTCCTTACATATGATTACAAAAGCCCACAATATGTCCTTACATATAAACAAAGAAGCAAAAGGGCATACAGTATACACTTATAGTAAAAGCCTAAGAGCCTAGTCTACTCTCGAAGGTTCATCTCTGGTAGCAGCATCGCCAAGCGCCACCTTCTCGAACATGCATCCCTGATGGTGATACCTTCAATCGCCACCTCCTATAGGTTCCCAGCTCGATCCCTATCTACGAGGGAGAAGATGAAAAAGAAGAGAGGGGGAAGATGCAAAAGAGGCAATAAAAGAGACATAGCCCGCCGAAGCCAAAGGTTAAAGATTTGGCGGGCACCAACCCTACTTGCACGTCCACTTCGAGTCCATATTTCTGTACGTCGTGCCGTGTAAGTTCAGCGGACGGTTGTGCCATTTTATCCCTTGAGAAAAAACCCGAGGAATGAAGTGCCATACTAGGCCAGGGTAGAAGAGTGAGCAGCGGTGTATAGTCCAAACACTCTCTCGAGTAGAAATTTAGAGTACAAACATCCTTCTAGATCGGAAGAAGTCAGCCGCCCCTGTATCATCATCTCGATCCAATAATGGCAGCAGTAATACTCGTAATAACAACAACAACAAGAAGACGGTATAATCTCGCTTGTCAAGGGGAGGCCCTGGCAGAAGGCCATCACAACTAATGAAAATGCTGCCATGCAACCTTAAGGCCGTGAACCCCAAACATGATGGTTAATAATGGAGGAAAAAAGTGAGGAGAGAAGGAGGGATAGATGTTGAAAGACACTTGGGTAAGGATATAGCACCGGAAGGCCCCCATTTATAGGGGAAATAATATCGCCATCAATGCCTTTGAAAGATGGATCGGCAGGAGCAATCAATGCATTATCGAAAACCGAATCAACGGTGGTACTGTCGGTTTGGAGAATGGGAATCAATAGTGCATTGAATGACACTGAAAAGACAAGTCCATGGGATGTCTCGATTATCGTGAAAGCTTATGTTACAGATTGCATCATCAATATGATGTCATCATAGGAAGCCCAAAGAGTTAGGGATCAAATTTGTTTACCATCGCTTCGTTCTAGGAAACACGGAGAATATCTATATACGGCAAAATCAGAGGGTCTAATTTCTCGTCATTAAGGCATTTCAGAAGATCATCTTGAAACCTTGAGGCTACAAAGTTGTGGCCGAGTTTCCTCTCTCAAGGTTTGTCGATGCCCGATCTGAGGATAATGTTGGCAGCGGTCATGAAGGGAATGGGGAGTTCCCTAGGCGTGCAACTAGTATTGGCAGAGCCTAGTGTCATCTAGTTGTCCCATCCCCCTTTCTTTGTAGTTAATGCTTGTTGTACTATGATGAGATTCCCTCATATATAAGGGGGATCCTTATTACTTTGTAAAATTCTGTTGCTCCAACTATTCCAGACGAAATATACAAGAACATTCTCTTTGCTCTCTAACATTCCCTCTTGATATTATTGCCCTTATTTATTATGTTCGTACTTGTTCTTCATTTATTGCTTATCATTGGACATAAAGAGCCTCCCTTAGCTATATCGTAACTGTAGTCCTACCTCGATAACTCATAATCGAGCCCTAGAATCGACCTCAAGTCCCCAAATCGACAAGCTCGAGGCACCAAATAACTAGCCTATCTGTTTGATTATAGCTTTCTCCTTAACTTTATTCTGCTTCTAGGTCTCACATATCTAGTATCAACTGCCTGACAACTAGCATAAAAATAGATCATGTATTTTTAGAGCCCCATCAACAAATTTAATTGTTATTACCATTTTCACGGTAAACAATAATAAATTTAAAATATCTATTGGTAGGACTTTAATGAAGATGGGGAAACCTAGGCACTTACCAAAATCTCTGCTTTTCCTAATTTTTAGCATTGAGCTGTAGCTAATAACCCAATCTTATTTGCAATTGGTTGAGAAAATGACCTTGGATTTCTAGAAGTTAACCTTTTGGCCTGATGCACTGTTAAGCTCATATAAGGTAGACATGATAGCACCACAACTATTTTTATTGGCTTTACCAAAGAGTGTGAGATCATCAACAAAGAAAAAATGAGAGGTTTTTGGGCCATTCCTACTGATGGTGATTGGAAACCAGTCTTTTCTTAGGACTGCCTGGTTAATATTCCTTGAGAGCCTCTCCATGAAACTATTGAATAGGTTGGAGGATATGGGGTCTTCCTGCCGGATTCCTCTAGTAGGATTGAAAGGCTCAGTTTGGACCGAAATGACCAGGATGGATATGGAGCTAGTGGATTTACATAAAAGGATAGGTGGGAACTTGAAGAACATTAGGGAGTCCCTGATAAAAGACCACTCAAGTCTGCCAAAGGCTTTCTCTAAGTCTATCTTGAGCATGTTAGCATTTTTTCCTTTCATCTTTTAGAAATGAGTGATGTACTCCTGAACAATTATGACATTATCAACAACTCTTATGTTAGATAGGAAATTGGAGTGAGATGGCCCAATAATGGTCTGGAGTAAGGGCTTTATCCTATTCACTATGATTTTAGTGACAAGCTTATACATAGTGTTGCACAACCCAATATGTCT
>MU775964.1:6014-17778 GCA_026770625.1 Nicotiana glauca | reverse complement strand
GGGTGGGTGAGTAGGTAGTGTAGAAAAATAAAAGAACAAAAAATTAAAAATACAAAAAATAAAAAAATTGAGGCAACTAAGTAAATTTCTAGATAAGTTAGGTTGAGATCATTTGTTTTGGGTGAGTTTTATGAGTTATATTTGGGCTGTTAAATGAGTCAGAATAGGCTACAAAAAATAATGGGTTAACTTGGGTTCAATCCAAATTGACCCATGAGCTAAAATGTTTGTAGTTCAATCCATTAATCTCTGGGCTAGTTGGGCGGGTTAGATGGGTTTGGGCTCAAATAGCCACTCATAGGCCCTATGGCATCTGTAGTCCCTTTGATTTTGGACTACCTTTGTCGGAATCCATGGCCAATTTTTGTTTGATGTCAAGGAACGTACCTGAGGAGGCATTGAACCTCTTTACCTCTATATTAGCTTGAGTGGCTTTGTTTGGATGGCGTCTATATCCGGAGAAGGGGACATTGCACCATTGAGAGGTTTGGTCCCTTGTGGTACCTTTATTGTTGGGGTCGCCGGTGGATATTGCTTGACAATTTTCTTAGGTGGGGATGGAAATGAACTCATAGGTTCACAGGGTGTGGTCGCTTCTCCCACATTCTGTATATAGTATCTCTTCCCCTTCGTACACGAGCGATTGGTTGTGGGTTTTAATAGTGACGTTCATTGTTACCAGAATATCCAAAAGAACCTAGACACATATTCTGGTGTATCTTTCTCTTAGAAGAGGAGGTGCATGTATCAATCTTCAGAAGCTCGCCCACTCTGTTGTCTACTTGTTTTAGTATTGCCTTTTCGTACAATTCTGTTAGCAACTATAGGAGTCTTAGCCAAACCGTCATTATGGCTAGTTTAGATTCTGCTGGAACAAAATTTGGCTCCCATCTGTGGATTGATAAGAAGTGTCCAGCTATAAACCATGTCCCCTCGCTTAGGACCCTGCTCATACTCTCCTACTTGTTGAATTTGGAGATGAAAAAATCTCAACCTATATCAATTAGGATGAGTGGCTCGTTTGGTTCCCATAGATTGATTATCAAGGAGTATTTTCAAGGTTTGTAGAGTCTGATTTTTGTCTTCAATTGACAGTGAGATTGGTATGTTTTCCGGGTTTAATTCAAAGGCCTATATGTGCAAACTTGTGGCGTGTGGATCATAGCTAATTGAGGAAGCCAGTTTTCTATCGAGCAAGACTTCCTTCAAGGAATTTTTTCAATGTTGTCTTCATCCATAGCAAACTTTGGATCTAAAGTTGCTATATCAGAGGGTTCCGGTGGTCTTCCGATAGATGGTCACTATTTGGGAGTGGGGATGTGTCCATACCTAGGTGGATGGGATTAATGTCTAGTTACAAAGGTGAGTTTCTCTCTCCTTAGTAATTTATTGCTAAAAAGTAAAGGCGTAATACATCTGGAGACACTTAAAGTTGGCACCATCTTTCATTTAGACACCTAAACTGAAGGTTGTTCCTATTGAGCACTTATACTACATTAAACTTGTTCCAATTAGATACTTTTTTGACAATTAGCCAAACTTACCAGGTGTGTGCAATGCACTCGCAGCTGACGTGGCGAATGACAATAAAAAAAGAACATATACCCAATCAGAAAATGACATTCTCAAAAAGAAAAAAAACTTTAATTTATACCCAATCAGAAAATGACACATTATTAACAAAAGAAAAGAAAAAAAGGACACATTGGTGTTCTTGGTGTTCTTCATTATCTTTATGTCTATTATTGTTCAAACCATGATTTTAATACAAAATTTCAAGAGAAACTTCTCCAAATTTGTTATAACTCCAACTAAAGATTTTCTACCAAGACTTGAAGATAACCCCAATATTAATTTCTCAATTTTTCATCAAATGAAGTAACCCATTTTAAACTTTCACGCTTTCTTAAAGACCTCATTAATGGTGTTCTTGGCGTTCTTCACTATTTTTATGTCTATTATTGTTCCAACCACGATTTTAATCCAAAATTTCAAGAAAAACTTCTCCAAATTTGTTATAACTTCAACTAAAGATTCCCTACCAAGACTTGAAGACAAGCCCAATATTAATTTCTCAATTTTTCATCAAATCAAGTAACCCATTTTAAACTTTCAACCTTTCTTAAAGACCCCATTAATGGTGTTTTGACTTCAAATGAAGAATACGGTCCTACTTCGGTTTTAGTCAACTGAGATGGTTGTTGGTTCAAACTTTCGAGCTAAGTTAATGGTGGAGGTACAACAATGGTGAAAATGGGGGAGACAATGGTGGAAGTGATGGTGGAGAGAAAAAAAGAAGAAGAAAGAAAAAGAAAAAAATGAAGATAAAATCTGTTTTTTTGGGCTCTTCAGGCGCCTATTTTGGGTGAAGCTCAATTTATGTGACAACTCAGCAAAAAATACCTAATTGGAACAAGTTTAGTGTAGTATAAATGTTCGATAGGAACAATCTTCAATTTAGGTGTCTAAATGAAAGATGGTGCCAACTTTAAGTATGTCCAGATGTATTACGCCAAAAGTAAACATCCTTTTTGTGGTCTGATTTCCATTATTGTGGTCCTTCTGCTCGGCGGAGAGAGACATATTCATAGAGCGTTTTGGGAGCTATTTTACATTTACGCTAACTTTATAGTATATTGTAGGTTTGCAACAAACTTATTATCACATAACATTTATAACAAATTAATATATGCAAGATATGCGCTTTCATTTTAAGTTTTAATTGTTAATGTTAAATTAATAAATTTTAATGTAGCCATTGGGTATGATTAGAAAAAATCTGTACAGAAACATCCATCTTAACTAGTGTAGGATAGTGAGTTGATGTCCTTCCTTCAAACGTTGTCTTTTAAACATTGTTATTAGGGTGCCAAAATGGTTAAAGAAAAATAGTTAATCATCCATATTATTCACTAAAAATGAGTTGGATAATGAACTTTTTAAAAACAGATCAAATATGTATAAGAACCATATTATCCATTTAGAAAATGAATAATTAATGGGTAACCAATGGGTCTAACTTTTACATTTGTAAAGCCTCAAATTGGGGGTTTCTCAAGTTAGGGAGACTAAGAATTCTCCCAAAAGTAATCATATACAACAAGTCATGGATAATATGGTTAGCCATATTATCCGCCGGTTAACCTATTTTTTATCCGTATTAAATATGGGTCGAGTCGGATAATTTATCCGTTTTTTATTACCCGCTTTCAATCCGAACCATATCAGACCTGCCCTGCCCCACCCCTTTGCCACTCCTAATTGTTACAATCTCTTTGTTGGTGTATGGGAACATTTTTAAACATTTGTCTTCCATAAATCTATATACTCTCTCCGTTCATTTTTAACTGTCCACTTTTAACGTTGTGCTTCCTTTAAGACAAATTAAATAATGTATGTATTTTACAATTATCCATAATAATGACAATATTTATTAAACTATTGAAAAATAATTTGGAGAATGAATAGTTAATAATAAGGATAAAACAAGAAAAAGAATTTGTCTATTTTTTAATTTGCTAAAATGGACAAGTGAATGTGAAAATATATTTTTGATATAGTAAACAAAAATGAATGGAGGGAGTATATAATAATTAAGTATCCAAAGTGGAGGAACATGTATGATCAAGCACACCCTTTTATTCATTTTTGGATTGGAACTGACAATTAATTAAGATTCTTCATTATAACATAATATAATCCACACATACATAAGAAAAACAGAACATGAACGCTGGTAGGCCTAGGCTGCAGCAACCTCAGCGTGCATCTCAGCTTTAATGGCAGCAGCCAACTGGTCGTAGGCTTCACCCCATGCTTCTTTCATGTCTTCGCTCCATTTCTCTCCCATTGCTTCTTTCACTGTTCTCAACAATGCTTCTTTTACAACCTACTTTAATACACAAACGCAATCTTATATATAAATGTTTTTTTTTTTTAATTATATAAAAGTTAAACTTTGTTTTTTTATTATGGGGAAATAAAAAAATTACCTCAAAGTGGGGGTCAGTAACTCCCTTTTGGAGATGGACAGATCCCAAGTACTTGAGCGTAGTCTCACCAACCACCACTTCACCCTTCTCCCGCAGTTGAACGGCCGATTCACATGTCTATAAATGTTCAACCATTATATTAGTCTTTTTTCTTTTCTTTTTCGATTATTATATATAATTGTTTGATTTTAGTGAAAATACTTTACTTTCCTAATTATCAAATATTCCCAAATATATGACGATGTTTGATTGGACATGAAGTTTAAGAAAGACAAAATTAATTTTTAGGACATACAAACTATCCTTGGTCAGAATATGTCATGGTACTTATATGATCATAAAATAAAAATAGAAAGATAATGATTCTTTGGAGTTCATATAAAATGAAATAAAAAGTTGTGGAGTAACCAATAAACTTTTCTAAGAAACTTCCAAGCTAATGCGTATAACCAGAAAAAGTTGAGAGAATGTGCATGCCATGGTCCTTATCCTTTGTTGGGAAATATGACGTACGTAGAGAATGTGATAATTACAATATATGTTGTGCGGACTCTTTAAAATACAGCTGATAATATTTTTCGAAAAGTCTAATTAAGCACCATAATATTGTATATGTGGCATCAAATTAAATCTGTAATAAGAACAAATCCACAAAATGACGAATGGAGATCCTTGCTTAAAAGGAAGATAAAAACGGAAAAAATGTTAATATTGAAGAAGGAAATTGAACATGTTCCAGTTTATATGAATCTATTTCCTTTTTGGTCTGTTCCAAAAAGAATGAACCATTTCTAAATTTGGTAACAATTTAGCTTAAACTTACAACTCTAACCTCATTTGGACTTGTTTAGGATCACAAATTCCAAAAGTCTTCATTTATTTCTTAAACTCCGTGCTCAGTCAAATAGATTAATATAAATTAGAACGGAGGGAGTATATATATAAATACTAACCATCTTGAAAACTTTAACAGCATGGGCTTTAAGTTTAGGATTGTTCTGAGGAATTTCGTCCGAATCCTTCAGGAATGAGAACATGTTCTTTGCTGCTGGTGCTATCTCCAAGATCCTGTCAAATCGGCCACATTAAAATTACCTTTTGTCTGATATCAAATAGACAAGTATATTGAAGCCCAAATAGGGAAAACCACAGAAAATATATTGTATGCATCACACTTTTACGAGCTAGACTAGATAAAAATGTGTGCATATATATAAAAGTGGTACTCACAAGGAGAAGAAACGAAGACTAAGTTGAGGAATATTTTGCTTCATGTTTTCCCAAGAATCCTTCACCATAGCTTCTTGTTTCTCTGTTAACCCCATCTCCCCTTTCTCTCTCTATCTCTGGTATTTATCTCACTTATTTTTTTTTTGCTGAACTTGTGTTGTATAGAGGACTGTTTGAACCTTTTTGAGTGATAAGGAGGTGGGTACCACCCATCTTAAAAAAGAAAAAAACAAAAAGAAAAAGAGAACCACTACGTCATACTTAAAATTGTACGATCTATTCTCTGAACATCTGTTTAAGATAGATAAATGTATAATTTAATGAATAAAAAAACAGCAGTAGCATACACCATAGAAAGTTGAATCAATAATAATACTAATATTCACTCCCCGTTGAAAATTTTGATGGTAGGACTTTGAGATTCGTTACCGATTATAAGTAATATATTTGCTTGTCTTGGCTCTTCGGTATTGTTTAAGGACTTAACTATTCAACTTTCACTACGATTACATTATAGTCAAGTTGTGACACATAAATTAAAAATAATAATTTTTTCGTTTCAATTTACGTGAACTTATTTGACTTAGCATAACTTTTAAGAAAAGAGAGAATTTTTTTGAATTTATGGTGTAAAATGAGACACATATATATTTTGTGTGACTATAAATCATTTCATAAAGGTAAATTATTTTCAAATAAGGAAATAGATCATTCTTTTTGGCACGGACTAAAACGGAAATATATTCACATAAATTGAAACGGATGGAGTAATTGTTAGAGAAAGTATTTACAAAGTACATGTTTTTCATGTCGTACACATGTATTCGGATTTCCTATCAACTTATGAATGATTGCTCAACTTATGAAATAATCTAATGTTACCTAAGATGTAGAGAAAGACTCTCCATCCTCTCACTAGACTTTACTCCTTCTTTTCCCTCTCACTGCATTCAATCACAATGATCATTGTTTCTTCAATTCCCAACAGTCCAACACATATTCTCCTGATTTACACGCGATGAATATAGACGAACCAATCATCGGTTAGCAAAAAAACCCTTCCTTCCTCCACACATTAGTTCACAGTACTGATGCCTTAATTCCAACAATCAATGCTATCCAATACCATATTGACATGTCTGAAGAAACCTTAGCAACACATACTACATACAATTTCATACCACTCTCCATCGAAGAGAAAACAAAACTTTACTCCCCTTGGAAATATTCCATCATAATTAAGGTCTTTGGAAGAAAAGTGGGCACCTAATCCTTAAGCAAAAATTACAAAAATTATGGAAACCAACGGAGTCACTGGCCCTTATTGGTTTAGGCAATGACTTCTTCCACATTAAGTACCAACGAGAAGAAAAGATGACAAAAGCTCTCCACGAGAGGCCATGGTTTGTGTTTAGGCCATTTCATATTAGGTAGATGATGGGAACCTAAGTTTTTGGCATCTAACTCCAAACCTACATATATGGCCATTTGGTCTAGGCTACCATAACTGCCTATTGAATTCTATGATACTCATATCTTACACCAAGTAGGAAATAAACTAGGTAAGTTAGCACCTCATCAGCATTACGGGGACGATATACTAGAATATGTATCGAGGTTCGCTGTGGGAGACTTGGCCATGTTACACTATACTACCCCAACACCATGCCACCAGTGCCCACACCCGTCGACTAACACTCCTTCTATGGAAGCACGAGATACCAAAGATCTACCTCAACAAACTACGGAATGGAAGACGGTCACTTCTCCAAAAAAAGTAACCTAATTCTAAATTACGTCTACATGAAGCAAAACAAGCAACACACAACACTGCAACTCAAACTTCAACCTCAACGCCTTAGGCCAAAGGCCAGGGCAAAGGTACGTACCCCTCAAACCCTTCTACTGTTTTAATTACGGTTAAACCTAATAACCGATATGATAACTCTCTGCTAATATTAAAAAATAGCTTTGATCATTTAATTGGCACTAATGATACGGTACCCACATTTATAATCTAACCTAGTAAACAATATTACCAGCCCAATAAAAGAAATAGTGGCCCAATTACAACATCTAAATACATAAAATGGGTCGACCCACATGCCCATACCACCACCCGACCTATCTCTATCTAACATACAACATAATTACCCTAATTCACTCAATTCTAGGGTTAACAATAAACCTAGTGACACTCATCCACCTTGTCCCGCTGCCATGTCACCTCCGCCCCCCTCAAACGCCCAATCAGGAACAAACTACCATACAGACACAACCTTCTACTGCAAGCCCACCCCACAATACATTCAACCATCATGACCCCTCCTTAAATATGTACCAGCCCACTTCACCACATCACCATGCCAATCAGCTATCCACGCACCCCAATATTCTACAACCCAGCCCATGTGAGCAGACCATTGCGCACGAAATCTCTTAAATCAATCTAGCAGCACTGCCTCAAATAACCAATCCTACCACTACTATTAATATCTATAAATCATTTCCAACTCCATTTCCCTCACAAATTTCTTTTATTCACATGTCCCCTCACATAATATATAACCATGCAGTGACGTCCCACTCCACACTTCCCACTGAGAACCCAAAATCATCGTCCCTCTCTAATTCCTTTCAGACCTCTTAATATCCACTTCCTCAATCCAGAAAATATGCCACACAACACACCACCTCCACTCACTTACCCAATAATCTACACATCACAAGCTCCCAACCCTTACTAATCTCCTCAGTCATGGTTGGAGATGGACTCCAGAATTATGCACTGACTTTCTCTATGATTATCAACAATCAAGAGATCATAGTCCGTCTCCAAAATCCCCAAGATTTAGCCTAGATAGTTACGGAGGGCATGACAGTGACAATGAACTTTCACAGCTAGTACAACTGGATAACCCTGCCAATGCAAGCCATCAACTCATGGTGGAATCCTTTTCTTCAATACCAATAACACTACAATCCCTTTCCAGACCTTTCATTTTACCAACATGCTCAGTCCCAAATACGTTGGTTACATGAATACATCCACATACCCAACTCCCTACTACTGTCCCCACTGAGTCATTTCGAGTCACTTACACCCTCCACCTCAATAAGTCCTCAACCACCAACTCCAGAAGAACCAGAAATACTGAACCCCAAGAACTAGCAACAATCATGGAAGAAATGAGGGAGACTCAAACGGAACCAGTCTGATTAGGTGCATGAAGTATCTCCGTCATCAAGGAACAATACGCAAAAAATGGTTCTTAATTGCCCACCAGAAGTGATCAAATGCCTGATCAAATTGAGGCCACCAATGAACCCAGAATCGAGCAAGTTTATGGTCGTAATAACACCAACTCTCGGGGGGCAATGCAGCAAGTGACCCCAGAGAATCAAACTAAGGTGGAGCAGAGCACACCTCCACTCCACCACTTTCATGCACTAAATCAATGAATTTTATAATTTGGAATTGAGGGTGCACAGTCACCGAAGTTTAGAAGGAATTTTCGTTCTATGCTAGATTATTACCAACCTCCCTTAGTGGTGCTCCAAGAAACATATATACAGGATCACCACCACTCCATTCAGGAAGACTTTGCATTTTCTCATCTCTCTCAAGAACCTACTGAAGGCCAAGCAGGAGGCATTGTGGTGCTTCAGAATGATCAGGTAGTTCAAGTCACTAAAATTGTTGTCACCAACCAAGATTCACAGCGTGATCTAGGTATGTCCACATGGTACACCTTTTTTATTTATTGCCATATATGCACATAACGTTCTTTCCTCTCGCAAAATTTTATGGCAAAATCTAAAACAGATAGCTAACACATACAAAGGTCCCTGGCTAGTGGGGGGCGATTTTAATGATATTTTATACTCGCATGAAAAATATGGTGGATGTTCGTTAAATAACACTAGGAAAGATTTAATGCTTGATTGTTTTAATTACTGTAACCTAATAGACCGAGGATTTACGGGTAGTAAATATACTTGGACTGATAAAAGAAGAAGAGGGGCTATGATATTAGAGTGACTGGATCGTATAGTTGCAAATTATGCTTGGTTATATCTTTATTCAGAAGCACATGTACACCACTTGCCTCGAACTCATTCCGATCATTGTTCGTTACCATTATCATTAGATAAAAACCTTCATAAAAAAGGTACTATATTTTATTTTGAAACTATGTGGCTATCACATCATGAATTTCCTAACTTAGTTAATCAAATATGACACTATAATCCTCCTATACTACAAGAAATAACAAATTTTACATCTCTAAAAAAATTTGGAACTACCAATTTTTTGGGAATATTTTTCAAAATAAAAACAATCCCAACGCTAGACTAGCAGGAATACAAAAATCTAGCTACTACCCTACTAGCAATTTCCTAGAAAACCTAGAGAAGGATTTAATTTGCCCAGCATAATCAAATACTCACTCTTGAAGAGGAGTTTTAGAAATTAAAATCACGGGTTAACTCGCTTAACAAGGGAGATGCGAACACGAATTTTTTTTACTTATCTACCTTAAAATGAAGGCGCCTTAGTAGAATAACTGCTTTAAAAGATTATTCAGGTAACTAGATTACGGATATTGAATCGCTACAATACCTTGCTATAAATTACTACCAAGATATTTATACCACTACTCACATAACTTCTTATAAAAATTATCTTACAAATAGTTATAATGCTCTCTCATCAACTGACGCCTCTATGCTATCACAACCTCTAAATGACCTTGAAATATACCAAGTAGTACACTCCTTTGCAAATTACCCGAACCAGATGGACTTTGTCCACTATTTTACCAAATATTCTGGTCTCAAATAAAATAATCTTTAATCAATTCTATAAAACTATATTCCAACAAGGCTATATCCCCGCGGAGGTAAACACCACTTATGTCTGCTTGATTCCAAAAGTCAAGAGCCCCTCCTCTATGACTCAATTTAGACCCATTAGTTTATATAAAACTTTGTACAAAATTATAACCAAAATAATCATTAATCGTATCAAACTTTTTCTTCACCAATTAATCAGCCCTATTCAATCTGCTTTCCAAAAAAAAAAGGGCAGCAGATAATGCCATCATTGTGCAAGAATTACTTACTCATTTTAGACACTCTAAATCAAAGTGCCCCAACATGCTTCTAAAAATAGACGTAGGAAAACCCTTTGATAGAATGGAATAGAGCTTCATACGAAGATCCTTAACACTCTTTAATTTCCCTCCTCAACAAATATCCCTCATTATGTCATGTGTGTCAACAAACTCCACCTTTATACTTTTAATGGCTCACCAATTAATTTCTTCATCTCCTCAGGTGGTATTAGGCAAGTTGATCCACTCTCTCCTTATCTCTTTTTTATGTATCGAAATATTGTCTAGATAAATAAACATAGTTGTTGACTACACAATTTGAAAGCCTATTTGATTAACTACTAATGGACCTCACATTTTCCATCTATTTTTTGCCGACGATATTATCTTGGCATCCAAAATAACTACAGCTAGGTTCCATAAAATTATACACATTCTCAACCATTTTACTTAACATTCAAGGCGAAAAATAAACTTTGAAAAATAAAAAAATTTCTTCTCTAAATATTGCCCTGTAACTGAGAAATTTTTTATCTTGTCATGTTTTAACATGCTGGAAGGGACTTCATTTGGAAAATATCTAGGGTTTTCTATGTTTACCTCTCGGCCAATAAAAAAGGACTACCAACTCATATTAGATAATTTTAAAAATAGGTTAGCGGGTTGGAAAACAAATCATCTTATAATGGCCGGTCGTACTACATCAATCAAAGCCACTCTCAATACCATTCCTAACCATGTAACGCAAATAATATCCCTACCTCCTAATATCATTAACATACTAGAAAACTACCAATTTTTTATGAGGATCTACCTCACAAAAAGGAAGCTACACCTTTTAAATTGAAAAACAGTTACTTCCTCTAAGGAAAATAGAGGATTGGGTATACAAAAACTAAGGCAAAAAACGAAGCATTACTAGCAAGTACGACTTGAAAGTTATTTCATCAGCCTGCCACACCTTGGGCCTCCTTATTAATCTCTAAATACATTACTAACACTAGACCAATAAGCTCCAGGACCTCCACCATGTAGAAACATATGATGCATGGATAGCAAATATGTCAAATAGGATTAAAATGGCACGTCACACGGGGTGCTCTTGTTAAATTTTGGACGGATAATTGGATTGCCCCGAACAAAACTAATCGCAGCCTCATACATGGCCCGTTAAATAATAAACAACACACTCTCATAGTAGCTAATGTACTCCAACTTAACATTGGCCTGAGCCAACTAATATCCTTCCAATTACCGGGACAGATAATTCATCAAATTAATAACACTTACATTACTAATTATGAAACTACTCAAGATCATATAATACGGGGATTCATACAAATAGATACTGTCAACTCCTGTTATAAAGAACTCACTAAACCTCCTAACGGTACTAATCATCATGGGTGGATTTGGCATTTACAA
>MU775962.1:23033-42645 GCA_026770625.1 Nicotiana glauca | reverse complement strand
TTATTCATACAGTGGAAAGTTGACTGCAATCCATTTATATGATCAGAAACACAAATTTCCTGAAACCCCTTTTCTTCACTCATATTGTCCTGCAAATTCATATATATATCCAAAACTTAAGCAGATTAACAGCACATGCACACACAGAAAACTGAACAAGATTAGTTCAGCTGGGAAATTTTGAATAACAGAGTTCCAAGAATTCAGTAAAACAGTTGCCAGAAAGAAAAGAAAAAAAAACGAAAACAGGGTTGAAACTGAAAACAAGACTCACCATTTTGGTATAATCTACGATTGTTGCAGAACTTGAAGAAAGAGAAGAAAATTTGATAAAGAGGTGTTTGGAGTTCTTCACCTTCTAACGTACCCAATTAGGAAACAACAGTTTACAGCCTGATACATTTGATTACAAAACAAACAGAGAGCAGAACCGATTAAAGTCAACTTTCCACTGTATGAATAAAGTAAACAACTCTTGCCTAGTGTGTGTATAGGTGAGAAATGACAGAAGCTTTAGTTGCAAGACTCCTTTTTTTTTTTTTTATCTCAACTGCTACTTATAATATCGGTTTGAAAATAACTAGCTTACCAACCTTACAAACTTCAAGAAAAAACTAAGTACTATTCTTCTTGTTGTTGTTGAACTGGTAATTAGTCTTCTTCTTCCTAACACATAGACACATAACATGAATGTATATTCACATCACATATATATAGGGGCTACTTGTTTAAATATTTCTTGAAAAGTTTTGCTTTTTGGTTTTTAGTTATAAAGAATGATGGGGATATTGAAGGATTATTTGAGGGGTTTTATGGGAAGTTAAACCATGTGTGGTGTTGTGTGGACACAAAAGAAACTCTTTTTTTTTTTTTTGGAAGTTGATGAGGTGTTTGGGTGTCTGTTTCTATTTAATTGAGTTGATAATTGATAAAAAAAAAAAAAGACCCATTTTTGTTAGTGCCGACCTCAGTTTTTGGGTAAAAATGTTTTAGGGTTTGGTCCATTAGGTTGGGTGTAGAATAAGCAACTTGCTTTGTTTCTTTAATCAGTTCAATCATTCCATTTCTGAAACCGCCCCCGCTAATATAGGTTCGAACCGGATAAATCCACAAAATAAGGTTAAACCGTTTCCTAGTGTTATGAATATGTTAGAGTAGATGTCCATTGAATATTCCTAGACATCCCTATTCCATGAACCATTTGAGTTTATGTACTTAGTTAATTCATTATTTAATATTTGTAACTTTTAGGTGTATTCTTAAAACCTTTCATGTATCTTATATTCTATAAATAGGGTATTCTTTATCCTATGAAAAAGACACAAGAGACACACTTGAATAAGATAGCTTCTACATTCTCCTCATATACGTCTTGTCTCTATTACTATATTATTCTATTTTGCACTCATTTCTTAACACATTATCAGCACGATTATTCTAACCAATTGAAATATTTACTTCAACCGGATATTATCTTCTTCCTAAAGAGTTGGTCAATTTTCTTACAAAATTGAAGTACACATCCATTTGCTTCTAACCGTATTTGAATTTTATAAATCACTACATGCATGACTTTACTTTGGATATACATGACTTGGTATAAAAAAAAGAAAAACAGTAAGCTTTAATTTAGATTGTCATGCCAGCTTGTTCTAAGTTTAACTTTATCAAATAGGAAAATATTCTATCATTACTTTGATATTATATTGAAAGAACCTTATGAAATATTAGAAAAAAATTTATTTATTGTTAGGTATAATATTTGATTTAATAAAAAAATTATCTTTGAAACTAGTAATCTTGATGTGCGTGACATTCTTTAATGAAATAATAATGAAAACATCCTGCTTTGCTTAATTCCAAAAGGTATTAGTTATTTAATCTTTGATATTTATGTTTACGTTTTTTGGACGATATCAAATATTAGGTATATGTAGCAAATCGAACGGGACAACTAGTTATAGTACATATGAATCAGTATGTTGAAAGTAATTGGTGAATTTGCATGGAATGACTATAATATCTCTTTGTTATTTGAATGATTCACTACTGTTAATATGCCTTTCATGACATGTGTATATTTATATCCAGAATATTTAAGGCATACTACTTGTTATATTTTTTTTTTATCATGTAGACTAATTCTACTATTTAGTAAAATAGTTTTATACTATATTAAATTTATAAAAACTTGAATGTGTGGCGATCTATAATTATGTTTTATTCTTTAAAGAGAATGAGATAATTTGTGATAAATATTATATGAGCGTAAGATAGTGGGTTCAAGTCCCACTGCACCATGAAGGTAAAACACTGGGTTCATATCCTGGTGCACCATGATAATAAGATGTTGGGTTCAAGTCCCATCATAGTATGGCATAACACGTCTCACATAGGTAAGACATTGGGTTCAGGTCTCAATGACCCATATTGATGATATACTAATGGCAGTGTGAAAATGACACACTTCAATAAATAAAATAAAAAAATCATGAAGTCCGCCCCGGTACCGCATCAGCTCCATTCCCAAAAGCGAATGTGATAGCGATAAATTAAAATTCTAAAAGAAGACAAAATAATTATTATGGCCGTATAAATATATGTGGGCATGGCAAGAGACGAAATAGTAATCACCATATTGGTGGCCGTTATAAATAAGAGAACAATAAGGGTTCTCAGAATAATCCTTCAAAAGGCAAAGATATTAGTCTACCGATATGGTATGAAAAATCATTGGGCACGAATTTGACGTACGCCTGAATATTTTGTCAAACTTTATCAAGCCTCTATTAAAGGGAAACAAAACAAAGTTAAGGCTCACTTGACCTTTTAAAATAATGTTTAGGCAGACCCGATGAATAATCATGATAAAGTTGAAGCAAATATTGCCAATAAAGATTATATTTTTGAAGGCTTTGCAGATATTACTCATTTAGAAGTTGGAGAATTCCTTGAGCATCATAACTGAAGACTTATTACTGGAAAAAATCAAAAGAATAATTTTTTTTAAAGTTCATATTTAAAAAAAAAAACATTTTATGTTGGTTGTATTTAATTTCCTAAGTATAGTTTCTTTTGTTCTTACAATTTTCAATATTACTTATGATGTATATTTTCTTCTTCTTAAAGAATATGAAAACTTCCCAGTCTCCAGTTGACCGAATGAATAAAAAAAAAAATATGTCTTCTGGATAGTGCTAATATTAAAATGTAGTGTAAGAAGCCAATATAATTACAATATCTGGTAGTGCAAAATTAATTAAGGGCTCTAGAAGAGCTACTATATTACTACCAGAAGGAACTATATTGGCTGTTAATGATGCATTATATTGTAGTAGGTCTCAAAGAAACTTGTCGAGTTTCAAAGATATTCGCCAAAATGGCTATCATATTGAGACTACCAATGAAGGAAAGGTTGAATACCTTTATATTACTACAATAAAAGCGAAAAAGAAGTATGTGCTTGAAAAGCTTCCCGCATTTTCCTCCGGATTATGCTACATTAATATTAGTGTAGTTGAATCACATGCCATAGTAAACAAGAAGTTTACTAATGATTTTATTATTTGGCATGACCGGTTGGGCCATCCCGGTTATAATATAATGCGCAAAATAATTGAGAATTCACATGGTCATTCATTGAAGAACTAGAAGATTCTTCAAACTAAAGAATTCTCTTGTGCTGCTTGTTCTCAAGGAAAACTGATTATTAGACCATTAGTAATTAAAGTTGGAATTGAATCTTCTACATTTTTGGAACATATACAAGGTGATATATGTGGGCCCCATACACCCTCCTGTGTGGACCATTCAGATATTATATGGTTTTGATAGATGCATCTATAAGATGGTCACATGTGTGATTGTTATCAACCCGCAATTTGGCCTTTGCGAGGTTACTAGCTCAATTAATAAGATTAAGAGCACAGTTTCCAAATTATGCAATTAAGACACTCCGTCTTGATAATGCTGGTGAATTTACGTCCCAGGCTTTTAACGATTATTCCATATCAACTGGGATAACAATTGAGCATCTTGTTGCTCATGTTCATACTCAAAATGGTCTAGAAGAATCATTGATCAAACGCCTCCAATTATTTGCTAGACCAATGCTTATGAGAACAAAACTTCTCATTTCAGCATGTGGCCATGTTATTTTGCATGCAGCAACAGCTCTTGTGCGGATTAGACCTACAAGTTATCATAAAGTCTCCCCAATATAAATTGGCTTTTGGTCAGGAGCCAAATATTTTCCATCTTAGAATATTTGGACGTGCAGTATATGTTCCAATTGCTCCACCACAACGCACAAAGATAGGACCCCAAAGAAGATTAGAAATATATGTTGGGTATGAATCTCCTTCAATTATAAAATATTTGGAACCTATGACTGGAGATTTATTTACGACAAGATTTGTTGATTGCCATTTTGATGAATCAGTATACCCAATATTAGGGGGAGAAAAGAAGCAATTGCAAAAAGAGATAGATTGGAATGCATTATCACTATCTCATTTAGATCCTCGAACAAAGCAATGTGAACATGAGGTTCAAAAGATAATTTATTTGCAAAATATTGTAAATCAACTGCCATACGCATTCACTAACCTACCAAGGGTGACTAAATCATATATTCCACCTGCTAATGCTCCTATTTCAAATTGATGTCCCGGTTGGATAATCTATAAATATAAATGAGTCTAAGACACTCTTGAAACGTGGTAGACCAATTGGTTCCAAAGATAAAAATCCTCGAAAGCGAAAATGAGCAAATGATCTAGGAGATTATAATATGGAGGCAATTGCTAAAAAAGAGCCTTGTGACATAACAAATGATAAGACCTCAGAGGAGGCCTAGGTACCTAAAAATAATAAGAATGAAGAGATCTCAATAAGTTATGTCTCTACGATAAAAAGGTGAAACCGAAATAATATTATTATCGACAACATTTTTGCTTATAATGTTGCTGTTGAACAACAAGATGATGATCTTGAACCAAGATCTGTCGATAAATGTAGATAGAGAAATTATTGGCCAAAATGGAAAGACGCTATCCAGGCAGAATTAGTGTCACTTGAAAAACTTAAGTGTTCGAACGTATAGTCCAAACACCTGAAGGAATAAAGCCAGTGGGATACAAATGGATTTTTTTTGTGCGAAAACGAAATGATAAAAATGAAGTCGTTAAATATAAAGCACGACTTGTGGCACAAGAATTTTTGCAAAGACCTGGCATTGATTATATGGAGACATATTCTCCTGTGGTGGATACAATCACTTTCAGGTATCTTATAAATTTGGCAGTCCATGAAAAACTTGATATGCATCTAATGGATATTGTCACAGCCTATTTGTATGGCACATTAGATAACGAAATTTATATGAAAATCCCCAAAGGGCTTAAAGTTCCTGAAACTAATAAAAATTTTCAGAAAACTTGTTCAATAAAGCTTCAAAAATCCTTATACGGATTGAAACAATTAGGGCGAATGTGGTATAATCGCCTGAGTGAGTATTTGCTGAAATAAGGGTATAAGAATGATCCAATTTGTCCCTGTGTATTTATAAGAAGGTCTGGATCGAAATTTATTATAATCGTTGTGTATGTTGATGATCTAAATATCATTGAAACTCCTGGAGAACTTCCAAAAGCAGTAGACTGTTTGAAGAAAGAGTTTGAAATGAAAGATCTTGGAAAGACAAAATTTTGTCTTGGTCTACAAATTGAGCATATGAAAGATGGAATTTTTGTACATCAATCAACTTATACCGAAAAGATCCTAAAGCGTGTTTATATGGATAAAGCACATATATTAAGTACCTCAATGGTTATGAGATCACTTGATATAAATAAAGATCCATTCCGACCTCATAAAAATTATGGAGAGCTTCTTGGTGAGGAAACTCCATATCTTAGTGCAATTGGGGTACTAATGTATTTTGCAAATAATACTCGACCAGATATAACTTTTGTAGTAAGTTTATTAGCAAGATTTATTTCATTTCCAACAACAACACACTGGAATAGTGTTAATCATATTTTTAGATACCTCCGAGGAACTATTGATATGAAATTATTTTATTCTTATGCATCCGATTCACAATTGATTGCTTATGTAGATGCAGGTTATTTTTCTGACCCACATAAAGCCCGATCTCAACAAGCTATCTATTTACTTGTGGGAGTACAACTATTTCATGGCGTTCAACAAAACAAACTTTAGCTGCTACGTCTTCCAATCATGCAAAGATAATAGCTAGTCAAGAATGTCTATGGTTGAGATCAGTGACTCAACATATTCAACAATTGTGTGGTCTTTCTTTAAAAACGAAGATTCCAACGATATTGTATGAAGACAATGTTGCTTGCATAGCTCAATTTAAAGGAGGATATATCAAAGGAGACAGAACAAAGCACATTTCACCAAAGTTCTTTTTCACACACGATCTTCAGCAAAATGGTGAGATAGATGTTCAACAAATCCGTTCAAGTGACAATCTAGCAGATTTATTCACTAAGGCATTGCCAACATCAATATTTGAGAAGATGAGACATAAGATTGGAATGCGTCGTCTCCGAGATATCAAATAAAGCTTTTGTCAGTGGGAGTATAATACGCGCTGTACTCTTTTTTCCTTAACCAAGGTTTTGTCCCAAGTGGGTTTTCCTAGTAAGGTTTTTAATGAGGCAGTGCGTATTACAAGATATGTTCACTCTTTTTCCTTCACTAGGTTTTTCCCACTGGGTTATCCTAGTAAGGTTTTAACGAGGTACATTATCTTTTAGATGGACATCCAAGGGGGAGTGTTATGAATATGTTAGAGTGGATGTTCATTGAATACTCCTAGACATCCCTATTCCATGAACTATTTGAGTTCATGTACTTAGTTAATTCATCACTTAATATTTATAATCTTTAGGTGTATTCTTGTAACCTTTCATGTATCTTATGTCCTATAAATAAGGTATTCTTTATCCTATGAAGAAGACACAAGAGACACACTTGAATAAGATAACTTCTACATTCTCCTCCTATACATCTTGTCTCTATTGCTATATTATTCTATTTTGCACTCATTTCTTAACATGTGATGACCCGACCCGTCGTCTCATGTGTTATCGCTCCATTTTTTCCATTTATTGCTTCTTAATATTTCATTATCGGTATGTGGTGTGTGAGAGTTGATTTGGATTGGTTTTGATAAGAAATGAGGCACTTAGTCTCTTTAAGGAAGGCTTTAGTTGGAAAAAGTCAACCGGATGTTGAGTTATGAGTTAGAGGGCTCGGATGTAATTTCCGGTGATTCGGTTAGCTTCGGGAGGTGATTTTTGACTTAGGAGCGCGATCGGAATGGATTTTGGGGGTCCGGTGTAGAATTAGGCTTGAATTGGCGAAGTTAGTATTTTGGCAAATTCCGGTTGATAGGTGAGATTTTGATCCGAGGGTCGGAATGGAATTCCGAGAGTTGTTGTAGCTTCGTTGGGTGATTTTTGATATGTGTGCAAATTTTCAGGTCATTTTCACGTCGTTTGGTTGGGTTTTTGATCGAAAGTGCATTCCGGAAGTTTTTGAAGAATGTAGGCTTGAGTACGATGTAATTTGATGGTTTTAGTATTGTTTGATGTGTTTTGATGATTGGAACAAGTTTGAATGATGTTATGGGATATGTTGGTGTTTTTGGTTGAGGTCCTGGGGGCCTCGGGGTGAATTCGAGTGGTTAAACGAGAGATTTGAAGTGTGTTGCAGGTTCAGTTTTTCTGTCTTCTAGTATTTACGCTTCTGCGGAAATGGACCGCAGAAGCAGGTGGGGGATCGCAAAAGCGGTTCTTGGCTTGGTGGAGTGGTTTCGCATAAGCGAAACATGGTTCGCAAAGGCGGGTCCGCAGGAGCAGACATTTTGTCGCAGAAGCGGATGTGGGTTCATTTGCTTGATTGTCGGAAAGGGATATTTTCAAAGAGGTTTTTTTAAACTGAACCAGATATTTCTAAAGGATTTTCATGGTTTTATTGTTTTCCCAAAGGGTCGTAGTGTCCTATATAGCATGATGGAGTGCTCTTACGTGCTTTCTTGCCGCTCAGTTATTATTTACTCTTATTACTCATTGAGTTGGAGTACTCACTTTACTCCCCGCACCTCGCGTGTTGTTGCAGGTATTGTTCACCCGGAAGTGGGTTAATAGCTGATTGAAGGTATTACTATTGGTATACTACTGTAGTGGGCAAGGTGACTGCCAGCGTTCGCGGCACCGGACTTCATCTTTTGATTCCAGATTTTATTTTGTATATTATTATTGGCCCAGTAGTTGTGTTCAGTCTTCTTTAGATGTTCGTGACTTGTGACACCCCGGTCAGATTGTGTTGGGTTGTAGATATCAATTATTATTATTATTAAGTTGTATTTATCTATTCATCTATATTTAATAAATTTGAAAGGGGCGTCGTTGTTCTGTTGGCTGGCCTTGTCTTCACGAGAGGTACCATCACGACCAGATTTGGAAATTGGGTCGTGACAAGTTGCTATCAGAGCCTAGGTTACTAGGTCTCGCGAGTCATGAGCAGGTTTAGTAAAGTCTCGCGGATCGGTACAGAGACGTCTGTAATTATCCTCGAGAGGCTGCAGAACCTTTAGGAAAACTTCACTTTCTTGGAATTCTTATCGTGCGTACTTGATTCAGATTGAGATATAACTCTTGAAATTCCTTCCTCACATCTGTATGCGCACATGAGCGCTCAGTATTGTATGTGCCTTGATGGCTTGTGATTCCCTGATCAAGGGGCGAGATGTGATCTCCGTGAGTCTGATGTTGGGCCAGTCTGGAGGACTTGAGGCCGGATCTTTGCCTATGGCTTGAGCACCGAGATGCTGATTGTGTGAGCAAGTGTTCTGAACCTATATGTTCGGTATTGTCCCTATTAGCCGGGATGGCGGTTTGGTATTCATGTGGTGAGTATGTTAGTGCTGCGAGATGTATCTATATGACTTGGTAGTGATGAAGAAGTCTGCTGGATAACAGATGAATTGTTAGGCGATTCGATTCCTATTGTTATTCGATATGTAGCCCGAATATGGGCGCGTGAAGAATATTATCATGTCTCCTAGCTGAGGAGAGTAGTGCATTACATGTGGCAGTATGAGTTCAGACCCAAGAAGGCTAAATGACTGTGTAACGTATATAATGGTGGAAGGCATGCTCAAATACTAAATTGAGGCGAAGCAGGTGGGTTATCTCCTGCGGAGTGTTCTTGAGTGATATGATCCTTATGTGTCCGTTAGAAGATCCCATGTGTAATTGAAAGGTACGTGTTGTAATTTGGAAATTTGGGTCGCTTAAGAGAGTTGACTCAGCGGATGTGGGGATGAATGCGAGGTTTGTAGAGGATTTCAGTACCAGCTGATCTGTGTTTTCATAAACTTGTAGACGATTTGAGTTTAATCTCACTATGATATTGTTGCATCATTAGAGTAAAAGTATTATGGGTTATTGAGTGTGTCCTAATATATGGCTTCGAGCCAAGTTGGGGAGGTTGCTGTTGATTAGTTGATTGCACGGTTATGTTATGTTGGTTCCTTTTCGAGGTATGCTGGCGGATCAGTTCTGGCTGTAGAAATTGAGCCGAGGATGGCACGAGTGAAGCAAAATTTTGACAAAGGTTATATGGTGCTTCGTAGGTGTGTGGAAATAATTGGGTGTCTTGAGTTGTTGATGATAAAGAATGCTCAGTGTATAGAGAAGGAATATGTTTGTTTGTATTGGAATGAGATCATATCCTGCGGTGTCAGAGTGCTAATAAGGCACGAGTGGTTCTGTTCGTTGAGTCAGGTAATTTGCAGTTTGAATAGGAGTGAATGACTTTCGAGAATGATTCTAATGTGTTCAAGATTTTACATGTAACAATCAGGTGTCTCAAGGTTGTGTATGTGGTCAGAGACTGTGTTTTCATCGAAAAATGTCGAGACTTGTGGTATTTTTATGTCGATTATGGGATCCTATGCGTCGGTATCCGGAAGGTAATGGTAACGAATTCAGATTCACAGGAAGTTCTTCAAAGTAAAGTATTCTGGAATGTGGTATTTCTAGGAACGTTTGATAGAGTATTCAATGGCCTATGGGTCTTAGATAGTGTGGTCTTATGTTCGAGTTTCGTGTGGTAAACCTGGGTTGAGGCATTGTGGTGCTACAGTAAGAGGGAATACCAAGTTGATGATGAATCAGAAGGAAAAATTAAATAGATGGAATAGCTTGATAGTAGACCGAATCGGTATGGTAAGGATATGATTAATTCTTTGTATGTGTGTGAGGCTGTGAGCCCTTACAGGTATTGTGCACTGAAGCTCTTGAGTTCTGTCAGCTTGCTTAGCTTGGTTTGGATAGCAGGATTCAGTCCTGGCAGTTTAGCTTGTGCAAATGGAACTGGGAGAGAGTTCTTGTTGAGTTTTACCATGGTTCGGAGATGTATATATTTTCTTGGGGCATGCGAAGCATGGAATATGTAATGATTCTTCTTCTAGATGGGATTGACGGAAGGTCTTGGCTAGATGAGTTACAATTCAGTTCTGAAAAGAAGATCATAAAATTCTTAGGCAACGGGTAGCCTCAGATGACCAAGGAAATGATATTGCTAATTGGAAGTGATTTGACAAGAGTATACATCTTAGGAAAAGGGTAATGTGATTAAGCTGATGATACTTCGGTAGTATTGCGGCACTTTCTTGCTAAATCGACGGCTGATATCTGAGTTTGTTTGATGGCACAGGAGAATTTTAGAATATCTTTCATGGAATGATTGGGTACTAGAGGTGTAATATGTATTCATACTGCGGAATCTGGGATCAGGTACAGTGATTCGTGTTCTATATGTGGTTGGAGACTGGGAGTTCTCAGATTGAGTCTGTGTAGCAGTTGTGGATCGTATGTATTGGTACCGTTAGAGGCTATTGGGATTTGGAAGCTCGACTGGATATTTCTTTGCTTAGTGTATTAGATTCTGGATATGATATTGGGGTGTAGACTGGTTGTCTCAGTGTTGGGTTATTCTAGACTATTGTACTATGGGTTATGTCGGAAAATGCCACAGGTTGCGTGGCGGAATGCATCAGATTATGTTCTAACAGGGTGGTTTGTATTCCAAAGACCAACGGACGGCTAGGAAGGATTGGTTTTCTTAATTGGGCCTTCGTGGCGGATGTCAGTGCAAAGGTTTCTACCATTGATTCAGTTCCGGTATTGAGAGACTTTTTTGGATGCGTTTCTTGTGGCCAGGCATGTCGCCGAGCGAGATTGTGAATTGCGGTATTTATTTGGTTCCGGGAACCGTATCTTACGGCTTCAGCATGAGTTATGGTAGTGGAAGGAGCAGCTTCAGGCTTCTTGGTATTGAGTTCGTTCGCAGGCCGATGTGGCTACGTATTTAGCTTGAGCTAGCTTGGTTAGTCACGAGTTGTATTGTTGAGGGACATTTTGATTCGATCGTTATTGAACTTGTTAGTGATCTAGGGAGACCTATGAGTTTCTTTTTTGGTGCTGTGAGGCGTTATGATTTGTTGGTTATGGGCACACGTGGTGCAGTTCTATTGGGGATTCATAGTGGAAGTCGAGCGGGAAGAGTAATTGAGTGTTGCTCGGTAAATGGAGTATTGGTTATGGCCTATCAGGTTGCGTGATGTATGTTATTTGTTTCACTGTGGGTGTAATGAATTGCTTTAGTTTCAGACATCAAATGTGTGCGGCTGTCGATTTTGATCATAGCGACTTGAGGTGCTTCATGTGTAACAGTGTTTGGATAGGATCGCGCATTGTAGCAAGGCTACGTGGAGTTATGATCTTTCGGGGTAGATTCATGTGTTCTATTTTATGATGTGAGACGGGATCCCATCCTGGTGTTGTGACAGTACTGATGAGCTTGAGGTACAGCTCTTTCGTTTGAGTTATTTGTCATGATTCGAGTATGTTCAGACCGTTTCTTAATGGTGCGCGTATTATGCAAGTGTGGCTTAGGCCGGTGTTGAGGTGTCATATCACCAGAATGGTGTGTTGGATTCGACGTGATCGTTGGAGTCATTAATGAATACGAACAGATTTGATCTCAGCTTGTTAGAAGGATAATATCGAGGTTCGGCTCGGAAATCTGTTGTGGTATTAGTCAAGAAGGAGGTGGCTTCGTGTATGGGTGATCTGAGGAATGGTTACGGTTTATCGCGTGTTTTATTTATCGTTAGCAGTATATGAAAGTGTTGGAATAAGACTTTAGCTAATAAGAGGTTTCTATCAATATTTGGGTATCGTGGGCAACCGCTGTGAATAAGGACTATTGTTTCGAGTGTTCAAATGTGTGGTATATTGTATGATTTCACCTAAGGTTGCAGGTGTGGGTTATTACAGCTGGTTAGGGTTTGTTCTGGGTATGATTTTGGAAAGTACAATGTGCTTCTACAGTTTATGGTCCAGATGGATTGCGAAATTTTAGCTATGTTGTATTATCGGACTTATGTGAGATAGGGTGACGTGGGATCACCCCGGGTATATGCTTGGTAAGGTCATTAAGTTATTGGTTGGCTTCTAGTACAACTCTGGGTACGCTCGAGGACGAGCGATTATTTAAGTTGGGGCGACCCGTCGTCTCATGTGTTACCGCTTCATTTTTTCCGTTTATTGCTTCTTAACATTTCATTATCGGTATGTGGTGTGTGAGAGTTGATTTGGATTGGTTTTGATAAGAAATGAGGCACTTAGTCTCTTTAAGGAAGGCTTAAGTTGGAAAAAGTCAGCCGGATGTTGACTTATGAGTTATAGGGCTCGGATGTAATTTCTGGCGATTCGGTTAGCTTCGGGAGGTGATTTGTGACTTAGGAGCGTGATCAGAATGGATTTTGGGGGTCCGGTGTAGAATTAGGCTTGAATTGGCAAAGTTAATATTTTGGAGAATTCCAGTTGATAGGTGAGATTTTGATCCGAGGGTCGAAATGGGATTCCGAGGTGATTTTGGATATGTGTGCAAATTTTCAGGTCATTCGCACGTCGTTTGGTTGGGTTTTTTATCGAAAGTGCATTTCGGAAGTTTCTGAAGAACTTAGGCTTGAATACGATGTAATTTGATGGTTTTAGTGTTGTTTGATGCGTTTTGATGATTGGAAGAAGTTTGAATGATGTTATAGGATATGTTGGTATTTTTGGTTGAGGTCCCGAGGGCCTCGGGGTGAATTCGAGTGGTTAAACGAGAGATTTGAAGTGTGTTGCAGGTTCAGTTTTTCTGTCTTCTAGTATTTACGCTTCTGCGGAAATGGACCGCAGAAGCTGTTCCGCAGAAGCGGGTGGGGGATCGCAAAAGCGGATCTTGGCCTGGTGGAGTGGTTCCGCAGAAGCGAAACATGGTTCGCAAAGGCGGGTCCGCAGGAGCGTACATTTTATCGCAAAAGTGGCTTTGGTTGATCCGTAGAAGTGGATGTGGAGCCGCAAAAGCGGAAGTTAGATTTTAAGTGAAAATCCGCATAAGCGGGAATTTGGCCACAGAAGCGGTCCCGCATAAGCGGAAGCGGGACCTCAGAAGTGAAAGTCGCTGTTGGCAGAAAGGTTTTATATTATATTTCATCCGTGAGGGTTATGTATTTTTCCACCATTTTTAGCGAACTTTGAGAGCTTTGAGGCGACTTTGAAGAGGGATTCAAGGAGGAATTATTAGAGGTAAGTTCCTTGGCTTAAATACACGAGATTATGATAGATTTAACATGGAAATTGGTTGAAATTCATTAAAAAGGGGTAAAGTTAGGGCTTGAGTTTTGGATATTTCAAATTGGGATTTGATAGGTCATTTGAGCTTGGATTTGGGAGTTCTTAGTATGTATGGATTCGTGGCGAGATGAGGAATCCGGTATTGTGAGTTCTGTAATTTTTCGAGAAGCGGGCCCGGGATTCGGGTTTTGCTAGTTTCGAAATTTTTGCTATATTTCGATTGTTTTCAATTGGGTATTGTTCCCTTAGCATATTGTGATGTATTCGCTCTGATTTTGGTTAGATTCGACGCTCGAGGAGGCCGAATTGAGGGGCAAAGGCATCGCGATCTTGAGATTTCGCCGGTTCGAGGTGAGTAATGCTTGTAAGTGATATCCTGAGGGTCTGAAACCTCGGATTTGCACATCATAGTATTGTATTGAGGTGACTTACACGCCGGATACGAGCGTGGGGTAGAGCACCGTTGGGGATTGCGACTTGGTCCGTCCCGGTTGTTGATTTTTACCACATATTTGACTGAACTACTTGTTATCATCATAATGTGGACTGATTGCCATGTTTTGGCCTTCATGCCGATTATTTGAATCCTTTAGGGATTATTATCACTGTTTCCATGATGCTTAGCATGTTAAATGATTTCGGTCCTGAGTTAAACACTGTTTTGAAATGTCCAGTCATACTTCTAAGGTTTTAAAACTTAAACTACATATTTTTAACGTTCGAAACTGAGAAATGTTATTTGAATATTGCCCTAGTGGCTTATGTGCATTTCTTGACTGAGCATGGATCGGGTTGCGCACCACAGCAGTGTTATATGTGCATGTCTGGACTGAAGATGGATCGGGCTGTGTGCCGCAGCGGTGTGATATTGATATTGCGCTTGGGCTGTAGGAGCCCCTCCGGAGTCTGAACCCCCACAGTGAGCGCGGGTACCCAAATGGATCGGGTTGTGCGCCATAGCGGTCATGTGCCACTGGTTCCTGTTTGTACTACGTGTCATGACATTTAGCACTCGCATTTTATTGGCATCCATGCTACTTCTTGCACTGTTGACCAGATACCCTGGTGTTATTTGTTGGTGGAGTGTTGTGCCCGAAGGGCTGACTTGTGTGCTGACTTGCACTATCTGTTTTGCATTCATTTGCTTAATTGTCGGAAAAGGATATTTTCAAAGAGGTTTTTTTAACTGAACCAAATATTTTTAAAGGATTTTCCCGATTTTACTGTTTTTCCAAAGGGTGGTACTGTCCTATATAGCATGATGGAATGCTCTTACGTGCTTTCTCTCCGCTCAGTAATTATTTACTATTATTACTCATTGAGTTGGAGTACTCACTTTACTCCCCGCACCTCGCGTGCAGTTGCAGGTATTGTTCACCCGGAAGTGGGTTAATAGTTGATCGAAGGTATTACTACTGGTATACTACTGTAGTGGGCAAAGTGACCGCCAGCGTTCGCGACACCGGACTTCATCTTTTGATTTCAGATTTTATTTTGTATATTATTATTGGCCCAGTAATTGTGTTCAGTCTTCTTTAGATGCTCGTGACTTGTGACACTCCGGTCGAGTTGTGTTGGGTTGTAGATATCGATTATTATTGTCATTAAGTTGTATTTATCTATTCATCTATGTTTAATAAATTTGAAAGGAGCGTCGTTGTTCTGTTGGCTGGCCTTGTCTTCGCGAGAGGCGTCATCACGACCGGGTTTGAAAATTGGGTCGTGACATAACACCTAGTAATTTTTTATTGAAAAATTTTCACACCACTATTGTTTAGTGGTTATTGCTAGTTGTAGTTACCATTTATATATTACTTCCTATAGCTATGTTTTCAGTTTTTTAGAGTGTATTCGATGTATTTAAGCTATTGTATTCATGAATACAGTACAGTAGCAAAACTCGGCGTGAAACGGGAGATTCCAGCTAGACAATTATTGTATTCGACTGTATTCACGATATGTATTTGTTAATACAATAACGTAAATAGCGCAAATCGTGGTCTATTCAGCTGTTTTTAAACAGAAAGTGAATCAATTAACACAATAGACTCCTAATATAATAACTTAACTAACTCAATTAAATCACCCATAATCTGTATTTGACGCGGAATATGATGAATATTTTTCAACAAACCAATCACCGAGTTCCCCAATCCTTCCCTTGTCTGTTGATTTCGTTCGTGGGTGTTTCTGTTTTCAACCAATAAAATTCGAGATTCATCCACAGAGCAAAAACATATGAATACATACTGCAGATACATTTAAATAAATATATACATCTGAATATATAAATTATATTAATTAAAAAAATATGAATACATTCATGGAATACAGCGAGACAGTGAATACAATGAAATAGATGAAATACAGCGAGATACATTGGAATACAATGAAAAAAGAAAAAGACAATGAATACAATGAAATACATAGAGATACAGTGAGATACATTGAAATACACTTAAGAAAAAGGTAATAGAATCTTCAATTTGCTCAACCCCAAACTCTGTCGGCTTTGTTCAAGAACAACCCTAATGTCGTCTCGTCGAGAGGGCCGCGATTCTGGCTCGAAACGTCATTATTCCTGTTTCGATCAAGAACCCATTCCAAAGAGATCTAGGAAGCACAGTAGACCAGTCGAACTTTCCTCTTCTTCTTTGTCTCCTCCGCTACTCAATTTGCAACAAACAACCATAGACCTCATTCTATTACAACTTCTAGGTATCCGGAATTGAGGAAACGATAATTTTGGCTTGGCGTGAGAAGAAACAGCGGAGATTCGCCGCTGATCGTGGTGGCAGCAGAGAAGCTTGTCAGGAGGAAGAACGATCGACGGAGGAACTGATGAGAGAGAATCCATGAGTTTTTATGGCTTTGAGAGAGAGAGAAGGTGGAGAAAAATCTGGAAGAATGAGAGAGAAAAATAATACAAAGCATATTTTATGGCGTAAGGGTAGGAGGTGACCATAAATAGATATTTGGCTATTAAAATCAAAAGGTATTTATAGAATATAATAAAAGGTATTTATTTATAATAAATAAGGTATCAACCTTTGCTTTAGGAGGTAAAACATACTTTTTAATTTATTTTTAAGGCTCAAATCTAAAACTTCTTATTAAGAATAATGGGATCCTTATAATCACTTGTAAATGTTGTCTTAATGAAAATGATTATTATTAAGAATTTAATATTCTTTTTTCTGCTTTGGTCTTATCTTTTTTCCACGTAATACATGAGCCTTCTATTGTGATACAAGTTTTCTTAGACATGATATGTCCAAATTAGCTGAGAAAATCCCTGAAACATCCATTTGTCGTTTTGCCTCTCTGTAACACAATTATTTATTTAGGGGATAAAACTGTTTAAATCGTTTGAGAAAAATTGGTTCTTTTTTCCCGTCAAATGTCAAATATCAAATGTCAAACAAGGTGATATTTCTTGTCCAAAATGTTATAACAAGGTCATTCGTGACCAAAAGAATCTCTGCAAAACATGGAATATGACACAGATAAGACTAAACTTTGCGTTCTTTTGAGTTGGATCCCGTAAATGAACTTCGAAAGTACTTCAATTTTTGGTTGTCAATGTGCAAGGCGAAGGAACTTTTATCTCCTCAAGGAGTTTTGGGCAAAATATATAATTGATCGGTCAGTTAAAATTAATTATATTTTTAATTAAAAGAAATATTTATATATATATATATATTTATACACACAAAAATAATATTCTCAAGAGCTTTTAATTATTTAACAAAGTAGCTTTAAAACCAATCGCAGTATGATTATATTAAAGTATAGGGTATTAGATATATTAGCCTATTGGTAGTTATGTTAGTTAGAGAGGGGTATTTTAGTCCTTTTACCCATTCTTACACAGGTGACTCGTGTGAGTGAATTGTATAAAGCAATCTCTCTGTATTAAAGAGTTAGTTGCACCATTACAGAAATGATCTTCTTCTTCGTTCATCTTCCCTCTTAGCGATGTTGATTCTTAGTTACATACAATTCTTCTAGATCTGTACTTAGATTTTCTTATGGTATCAGAGCGGGCGATTTGAAGGATTTCAAATTTCAATTGATGACCATTTTTGAAGCTTGAGCTGCTCTGTCATGGCGGAAACTAGAAGTTTGCAAATTGATCACAATCACCCATTGTTTTACAACAAACTTACACTCCTAGAATATCATTGATTGATATCAAGCTTACAGGACCTGAAAACTATGCACTATGGAGCAGATCGATGAGAATGGCGCTGTTAGTGAAGAACAAGTTAGGGTTCATCGATGGAACCTGTTTGAAAAGCTCTTACAAAGGTAAATTAGGGCTCTTACAAAGGTAAATGAGAAGTCAGATTCTTCTGAAAACACATGTGTTAACTGTGAATCAAGTGTATGCACTAGTTGTTCGGGAAGAGAGTCAAATAATACTTAGTGTAGCTAATTCAGACAAGGAGCCTTTAACTATGCTTGCTAGAAGAGGACAAAGCTTCAAGGCTACAAGGAAACCAGGTCTTATATGTGATTACTGTGGTTACTGGTTATAAAGGTCATTTGAAGGAGAACTGTTACAAGATTATAAGCTATCCAGTAGATTTTAAAAACAGGAAAAAACCTCAGAACACTAGTGTGAAAGGATATACTAACATATCAGCAGGAGAAGGAGGGAGTTCTGACACCACTCCTCAGATGCAGGGGCATTTCTTCATGGAAGATCAATACAAGCAGCTGTTGGGACTAATCAACAAGCCAGATCCTGATCTAGGTGACTGTCATACTTTAATGGCAGGTATAGTTTCATTATTGTCGAATGTCGCGCCCCTTTTTTTCCTCCTTGCAGAGAACGTCCGGGTTTCGACATTGGGGATAATAACTCATGGGGGTAATAACTCATTTTCTTTTGGGAATTGGGTATTTGAAGACTCGCCACCTAACAGATTATGGTGCATTAGGGCACCTAGAGAGATTAACTCTTAGATTGATTTGCATTACCAGAGATTAGGGTAAGGGCTCAAAATAACTTGAGAAGAAGGTGTTAGGCACCCCTCTCGGTCCGCAACTATGGGTCCCGACCGAACTTATACTTACAAATTATTCCATTAACAAATAAATAGTTGAAGCAAATAATTGCAAGTAAAGCATGTTGAGTAGTGTATGACTCAAATAATAAGACAAGAATTTAAACAAGTTGTGTGCATAAAAAGGAAAGTAAAGTTTTCAAGTGAAGATGATTTTAGGGGCGGCAATGGAGCGGGGCAGGGCGGGTGCGGGGCGGGTTGAGTCATAACCCACAAAATTTCAACCCGCACCGCATGACATTTTTCTGGCTTTCGCCCCGCCCCGCTTTTTTTTGTTATTATGATTTTGTAGATCTAGAAAAACGAAATCAAAATTTAATATTATTGCAGTGAATAAAAAGATTCAGAACATAAATTGCAATGAAAAAAAAGAGAAGTTGGACATTTAGTGAACTGCTGCTACTTTTGTAGTTCTTCTTTTCGTAGAATATGGAGTATATTTTAGAGTAACAAGACATTAGGTGAAAAATATTAATATAATATCCAATTTATTATTTTGACCAATAGTTAGTACCTGATTAAGTTAGTTACGAGACATATTTTAAAAACTCAACTGTATTTCTATTTATCTATAAACTAAAGATTAGTTATAATTCATTGATCAGAAAATACAAGTTCATAAGAACAGTTCCAAAAATTTAGATAATGAAATTATTCTTAATAAAAAAAGAAAATTTAGAGAATGAAATATGTATATAAAGCAAAATAACAAGTATAATGCAAAAACAATTGAAGGGTAGAGTTAGTAAACTTCGATTCCCTCAAATGCAGCAATACCCACACAAACCTGCAACGGTTTCACCCAAAAAC
>MU775962.1:1752-20297 GCA_026770625.1 Nicotiana glauca | reverse complement strand
GCACCCGCCCCGCACCCGCCCCGCCCCATTGCTATCCCTAAAGATGATATGAGAGAGAGGGGTCCAAGGTTGGTTATCCTATAGGATCACATCAGTACAATGGCTTGTAATCACTCCTCAAAAAAGGGGCTACGGGTGGCATTAGTGCACGGGTCATCATAGCCATATCTACGCTTCCCACCCCTTTAATGGTTATTAGCAAAAGTGTTGGATAGCGATCTGTATTGCGTGCTGTTACCCGTCCCTTCTTAATGGTCCTGGAGAAAATTTAGAACCTCTACCTATAGGTGGCTCTAGACAGACCCCAAAGGTTTTAAAGGAGAAAATACTAAGGCGACAAGCAAGAACACATAGGACTTCGGCAAATAAAAGCAAGTAAGAGTAAATAAGGGGGGCTCAGTTTCACCTCCACAAATAAGGCATGTAAACAGCATGACTCAAACACAGATAAAGGTGGTATTGTCAAACAGGATCCTAAGACATGATGTTTAGTTGAGTATCAGAACGCATGAGATATGCAACTTTATTTTATAACTCAAAAGCAGGGGGACCCTAATGTGACGACCCAAAGGGTCATCACCTGTTTTCTCTTTTATTCCGTGCTTCTGAGGCCTTGAAAACCTCATATTTACTTTCTTCGATTTGCGTGCACAGTCCGGGCGCATAGCCAAAAAGCTTATGTGTTAAATTCTGTGAAAATTTTCAAAACGTGGCTTTAAAATGATTAAAGTTGACTTAGGTCAACATTTTGGGTAAACAGATATGGACCCATGATTGGATGGTCCCGGATGGTCCGCAGAAAAATATGGGACTCGAGCGTATGCCCGGAATCAAAATTCGAGGTCCCGAGCCCGAGAAATGAATTTTTAAAGGAAATTGTTTTTCTGAAATTTATTTGGAAATTTGAAATGAAAATGGATCAGAAATAGTTGGTATCGGGCCCGTATTTTGGTTCCGGCGATCGGTACAGGTCTTATATGTGGTTTAAGCGCTTCCTATGAAATTTGGTTGAAATTGGACGTCATTTGACATGTTTCGGACCTAAAACTCTACAAATGAAAGTTTATGAAGTTTGATGAAAAAGTGATGATTTTGAGGTTTGATTCCTCGTTTATGATGTTATTTTGGCGATTTAATCGCATGGTTAAGTTCGTAGGATGTTGTTGAGTTAGAGTGTGTGTTTGGTTAGGAACCCCGAGTTCTCGGGAGTGTTTCGGAGGTGTTCGGGGTGGTTGAAACTTAGAAACAAATTGCAGAAAATCACTGCTGTTGCACCATCTCTGGTGTAACCGCACCTATGGTCCTTTGGCCGCAGATGCGGACTCGCAGGTGCGGACAGTGGGTCGCAGATGCGGCCTCCTTCGCAGATGCAGATTTCTCCCTCGCAGATGCGATCCGCAAAGCGGATCCTTTCTTCGCAGGTGTGGCCCCAGCGGGGCCTAGCCATTTCCGCTGAAGCGCCTTTTCTTCCGCACGTGCGGTGGCGCAGGTGCGACCTCTGTACCGCAGATGCGAAAGTCGGGCAGTGGGTCTTTTAAAAACATAACTTCAGCGATTTTCTTTCAAACTTTCTCAGCAATTAGAAGACTAGGGCGATTTTCTCAAGGGATTTTCTTCCCAAATCACAAGCAAGCACTTACTAACTGATTTCTTTCCATTTTCTATTTTTTTCATCAACTTTTATCAATAATCTTAGGGTTTTAATGGTAGAAAATTTGGGAGATGGGTAGAGTTAGGGTTTTTAAATTTTTCTTAATTTAGACCTCGTTTTGGGATTGGATTTTAAAATAAATTATATATTCGGGCTCGTGGGTGAATGGGGGGGTTTGATTTTGGTCCGAACCTCGCGTTTTGATCAAGCGTGCCCGGGGGCATTTTGGGAAACTTTGGGAAGAAATCTTGGAAACCTATATTTAGACATTGGGTTTGATTAGTTTAGCTATTATTGATAATAAAAAGTCGTTATTTCATAAATTTGATTGAGTTGGAGCCAAATTCAAAAGGGAAAGCGGTCGTTGTGGATCGATTTAGCCGTGGAAGTTGAGGTAAGTGTTTGATCTAACTTTGGCTTGAGGGAATAAGATTAGAGTATTATTTGCTAATTGCTAAATGTTGAGTACGGTTTATAGGCATGGTGACGAGTATCTATACATCATTGTCTAGCATGACTGTGAGTCCTTATTTGTACTGATTTGGGATTTCGTAGTGACTCTTCCTTGTTTAATTGATGGTTTCGATATAATGTGAATAGTATGAAGAGGAAATATGATGTGTAAATGCCTTGGAGCGTTGGCTCGAATTATGACATGATTAGGAAGTAGAAATGAACGAAAGAGAAAAAGATGTAATTATTCCCTTGCCAGGACATGTAAGTTATTGTTGTTGCTCCCTTGCCGGGAATTAACTATTTATTTTGTTCTCCCTTGCCGGGATAGTTGTATTGATACTTGTTCCCTTACCGGGAAACCATTATATATTATGAAATGGGATCATGTGGCACGCCGACCACTTATATATCATAAACTGTGATCGTGTGGCACGCCGACCACGTATTCTGTAAGACATCAGTTGTAGTTCTCCTTAATTATTCCTACCGTTCTATTTTATCTGTTGTCCCCAATAGCATGTTCCCCTCCCAGTCTTAATTATTACGNGGCATGGTGACGAGTATCTATAGTCCAGTGTCTTGCATGACCGTGAGTCCTTATTTATGCTTATTTGGGGTTCTATAGCGACTCTTCCTTGCTTAATTGATGGTTTCTATATAACGTGAACAATATGAAGAGGAAATATGATTGGTAAACTCCTTGGGGCGTTGGCTCGAATTATGACATGATTAGGAAGTAAGAAATGAACGAAAGAGAAAGAGATGTAATTATTCCCTTGCCGGGACGTGTAAGTTATTGTTGTTGCTCCTTTGCCGAGAATTAACTGTTTATTTGTATTCTCCCTTGCCGGGATAGTTGAATTGATACTTGTTCCCTTTCTGGGAAACCATTATATATATTATGAAATGGGATCGTGTGGCACGCCGACAACTTACATATATTATGAAAATGGGATCGTGTGGCACGCCGACCACTTATATAATATGAAATGGGATCGTGTGGCACACCGACCACTTATATTTTATGAAATGGGATCGTGTGGAACGCCGACCACTTATACATCATGAAATGGGATTGTGTGGCACGCCGACCAAGTATTCAGTGTTAGAAGGGAACAGTTGTAGATTTTCCTTATTTATTCCTACCGTTCTATTTTATCTGTTTTCCCCAAAAGCATGTTCCCCTCCCAGTCTTAATTGTTGCTTCCCACTATTATTTTGTAGTGCTTGTATATATATATATATATATATATATATAT
This sequence comes from Nicotiana glauca, assembly GCA_026770625.1. Taxonomy (NCBI): domain Eukaryota; kingdom Viridiplantae; phylum Streptophyta; class Magnoliopsida; order Solanales; family Solanaceae; genus Nicotiana; species Nicotiana glauca. The sequence continues at coordinate 16,931 of MU775962.1, read as the reverse complement.
ATATATATATATATATATATATATATCTGCACAGGTTGATTGGTAGTCCTGTCTAGCCTCGTCACTACTTTACGGGGTTCGGCCAGGCACTTACCAACACAGGGGTCGGTTGTGATGATGCTACACTAGCATCTTTTTGCACAGATCACAGTACCAAAGCAGGAGTCTTTGGACAGCAGTAGGAGCATCGGGAGTTGACTTCAGTCTAGAGATTTCTAAGGTAGCCTTGCTGACGTCCGCATGGCCCGTAGTCTCTCTTATCTTTGTTTTCGTTTGATTTCCTTTGTATCGGATCAGACAGTACTGTATTTTTATTCAGACTTTGTATTTAGCATTCTTTAGAAGTTCGTGAGTTGGTGACACCAGATCTAGGTAGAGGTGTATTTGAACTTCCGCACTTGGTTTCAGTTATTTATGTTTTGAGACTTCCACTTTTATAGTAATTGCCTCACTTTTATTTATATTGTTGATGTTGTTAAGAGAAGTATTAAATTAATTGGCTTGCCTAACTCCTATTAGTAGGCGCCATCACGACTCCCGATGGTGGAAAATCCGGGTCGTGACAATTTGGTATCAGAACTCTAGGTTACATAGGTCTCGCTACTCACGGACAAACTTGGTAGAGTCTGAGGGATCGGTACGGAGACGTCTGTATTTATCCCCCAAAGGCTACGGAGTTAGGAAAATTTTTACTTTTGTTCTTTCTTGTCGTGCGATTCTGTTTCTCAAATACTGATTGTCTTTCTACTCTGTTCTTTCACAGATGGCGAGAACACGTGCTTCCTCTTCTACCGTGCAGCAGCGTGAGCCCCCAGCAGCAGTTCCTACGAGGCGCGGAGGGCGAGGCCGAGGCCGTGCCAGAGGCCGAGGTAGGGGTAGAGCTCAGCCCCGGGCAGCAGTCCCAGAGGTGGAGCCTCATATTGATTATGATGAGGAGGTTCCAGCCCCAGCAGCTCCGGTGGGCCCAGCTCAGGTCCCGGGGGGTTCATGGTCACCCCAGATCTTCATGACACTTTGGTAAGACTGGCAGTCTTTATGGATAGCGTCACTAGAGCGGGTTTTCTTCTAGTAGCACCAGCCACTTCTCAGGCTGGAGGAGGAGTTCAGACTCCTGCTACACGTACTCCGGAGCAGGTAGCTCCCCAGGCTCATATTCCAATGGTTGAGCCAGCTGTGGCAGTTCAGCCAGGTATTGTAACCCAGGCCGGCGATAGAGCGGCTATGTCTTCAGACGCTTTGATGAGGCTTGATAGGTTCCCAAGCTCTTCACCACCACATTCAGCGGTACTTCTTCAAAGGATCCACATGATTTCTTATTTAGCTTCCATGAGATCCTTCGGACTATGGGTATTGTGGAGACTAATGAAGTCGACTTCGCCACCTTTTGACTAGCAGGATCCGCCAAGACTTGGTGGAGGGACTATTGTTTATCCAGACCAGCAGGGTCGTCATCACTGACTTGGGACCAATTTGCAGAGTTGTTTTTGGATAAGTTTCTCCTAGTTACTCAGCGAGAGGCTCTTCACAGGCAGTTCGAGCACCTCCAGCAGGGCTCTATGACAGTCACTCAATATGAGACCCGATTCATTGATCTAGCACGCCATGCTATTGTTATACTCCCCACAGAGCGAGAGAGGGTGCGGAGGTTTATTGATGGATTGATTCAGCCAATCCGTCTCCAGATGGATTTGGGAGCCGGTAGTGAGATTTCTTTTCATGAGGAGGCCAATGCGGCCCGTAGAGTTGAGATGGCTCTTGCACGGGGAGGTGGTCATGGGTCAGATAAGAGGCCCCATCATACAGGTAGATTCAGTGGTACCTCGTCTGGAGGTGGGGATTCTTATTGTAGAGGCCATCCTCCGAGGCCCTTTTAGTCAGCCCTACAGGTCTCATATGGTACTTCAGGTGGTCGTGGCTCTCAGCCGCAGTCTTCTGACCAATAGCTTTTGAGTTCACCATCATCACCTATCAGCGCACCACCACTCCGTTATTCTCAGTAGCCGAGGGCTTGTTACACGTGTGGCGACACGAGACATATTGCCAGGTATTGCCCTCGAGCTTCTGACAGCTCTCAGCAATAGGGTCCTCGTCCTATGATTCAGGCATCAGATGTTCCACAAGCAGCCCAGCCAGCTAGAGGCGGGGGTAGAGGCCATAGAGATGGAGGTAGAGATAATAGAGGTGGAGCTCAGACCACCAGAGGTAGAGGCCAGCCAGCAGTCGATTGTCCCGGAGATATGGTTCAGGGAGGTGGGGCCTAGCCCCGGTGTTATGCTTTTCCAGCCAGGTTAGAGGCTGAGTCTTCGGATGCAGTTATTACAGGTATTATTTTGGTCTGTGATAGGGATGCTTCAGTGCTATTTGACCCTGGGTCTACGTATTCATATGTGTCGTCCTATTTTGCACCCTACCTGGTTATGCCTAATGATGCTTTGGGTATTCCTGTTTATGTATCTACACCGGTGGGTGATTCTATAGTGGTTGACCGGGTTCATCATTCCTGTGTGGTAGTGTTTGAGGGTCTTGAGACCCGTGTTGATCTATTGCTCTTAGACATGGTGGATTTTAACGTTATATTAGGGATGGAATGGTTGTCCCCGTATTATGCCATCTTGGATTGTCACGCCAAGACCGTGACCTTGGTTTCGCTAGATTTTCCCCGATTGGAGTGGAGAGGGACCCCAGGTCATACCACCCGCAGTGTTATTTCATATGTGAAGGCTCGACGCATGGTCAAAAAGGGGTGTTTGGCTTATCTAGCGTATGTTCGCGATTCCAGCACAGAGGTACCTTTTATTGATTCTGCTCCTATTGTTCGGGAGTTCCCCGAGGTTTTCCCTTTAGACCTGCCAGGTATGCCGCCCGACAGGGATATTGATTTTTGTATTGATCTGGCTCTGGGCACTCAGCCCATTTCTATGCCGCCGTATCGCATGGCCCAACCAGAGTTGAAGGAGCTAAAAGACCAGTTGCAGGATTTGCTGGAGAAGGGTTTCATTAGACCCAGTGTTTCTCCTTGGGGTGCGCCGGTGTTATTTCTGAAGAAAAAGGATGGTTCAATGAGGATGTGCATTGATTACCGGCAATTGAACAAAGTGACGATAAAGAACAAGTATCCACTGCCGAGGATTGACGATTTGTTCGACCAGCTTCAGGAGCAAAGGTGTTTTCAAAGATAGACTTGAGATCTGGCTACCACCAGCTGAGGATTAGGGCGTCTGATGTCCCTAAGACAGCATTCTGCACTCGGTATGGACATTATGCATTTTTGGTCATGTCATTCGGGTTGACCAATGCCCCAACAACATTTATGGAGTTGATGAACCGAGTGTTCAGGCATTATTTGGACTTGTTTGTGATAGTCTTTATTGATGATATTCTGGTGTACTCCCGCAACCAGGAGGAACACTAGCAGTACCTCAGAGTGGTTCTTTAGACTCTAAAGGATAGTCAGTTATATGCTAAGTTCTCGAAGTGTAAGTTCTGGTTGAGTTCGGTTGCATTTCTGGGTCATGTCGTATCAGCAGAGGGTATTCAGGTGGACACGAAGAAGATTGAGGCAGTTAAGAACTGGCCTCGGCCAACATCAGCTACCGAGATTCGGAGTTTCTTGGGGTTAGCAGGTTATTACCGTTGGTTCGTGGAAGGATTTTCATCTATAGCAGCTTCGATGACCAGATTGACCCAGAAGGGTGCCTAGTTCAGATGGTCAGATGAGTGTAAGGCGAGCTTTCAGAAGCTTAAGACAACTCTGACTACGGCACCGATATTGGATTTGCCCACAAGCTCAGGGCCTTATAAAGTTTATTATGATGCTTCCCGTATTGGTCTTGGTGTAGTATTGATGCAGGATGGCAGAGTCATTACTTATTCTTCAAGGCAGTTGAAGATCCACGAGAAGAATTATCCGGTTCATGATCTAGAGTTGGCAACCATCGTTCATGCTTTGAAGATTTGGAGGAATTACCTATATGGTGTGACGTATGTGGTGTACACTGATCACAATAGTCTTCAGTACTTGTTCAAGCAGAAGGAGTTGAACTTGAGGCAGAGGAGGTGGTTGGAGTTATTGAAGGATTATGATGTTTCTATTTTGTATCACCTGGGGAGAGCCAATGTGGTGGCCGATGCATTCAGTAGGAAGTCTGCCAGCATGGGTAGTCTTGCTTATATTCCGGTCAGCCAGAGACCGCTTGCTTTGGATATTCAGACCTTGGCCTATCGATTAGTGAGGTTGGACATTTTTTAGCCTAGCAGAGTGTTAGCTTGCACGGTCGCTCGTTCTACATTATTAGAGCGTATCCGTGATTAGTAGTTTTATAATCCCCATTTGTAAGTTTTAAGAGACACCGTGCAGCATGGAGGTGCCACGAAGGTGACCTTAGATAATGATGGTGTTTTAAGATTGCAGGGGAGAGTTTGTGTGCCCAATGTCGATGGGATTCGAGAGTTGATCTTAGCGAAGGCCCATAGTTCTCGGTATTTTATTCACCCGGGAACCGTGAAGCTGTATCAGGACTTGCGGCAACATTATTGGTGGCGTAGGATGAAGAAGGATATTGTTGCATATGTGGTTCGATGTTTGAACTATCAGCAGTTTAAGTATGAGCATCAAAGGCCTGGTGGTTTGTTTCAGAGGATTTAGCTTCCCGAGTGGAAGTGGGAGAGGATTACCATGGATTTCGTTATCGGACTTCCGTTGACTCGGAAGAAGTTCGATGCAATATGGGTTATTGTTGATAGGCTAACCAAGTCAGCACATTTCATTCCCGTGGCAGTCTACTATTCATCCGAGAGGTTAGCTGAGATTTATATCCGGGAGATTGTTCGGCTTCATGGTGTGCCAGCATCTATCATTTTGGATCAGGGTACGCAGTTTACCTCGCGTTTCTAGGGTGCAGTTCAGCGAGAGTTGGGCATGCGGGTTGAGTTGAGCACATCGTTTCATCCTCAGACGGACGGTCAGTCCGAGCGAACTATTCAGATTTTGGAGGATATGCTCTGAGCCTGTGTCATTGATTTTGGAGGCTCGTGGGACCAGTTTTTGCCTTTAGCAGAGTTCGCCTACAACAACAACTACCAATCCAGCATTCAAATGGCCCCGTATGAGGCGTTGTATGGTAGGCGATGTAGGTCTCCAGTTGGCTGGTTTGAGCCGGGAGAGGCTCAGTTATTGGGTACATATTTAGTTCAGGAGGCCTTGGATAAGGTCAAGATCGTTCAGGATAGGCTTCGTTCGGCTCAGTCGTTGCAAAAGAGTTATGCGGATCGTAAGGTTCGGGATGTAGCTTTCATGGTTGGTGAGCGGGTCTTGCTCTGAGTGTCGCCTATGAAGGACATGATGAGATTTGGGAAGAAGGGAAAGCTTAGCCCTAGGTTCATTAGTCCATTTGAGATTCTTGATCGTGTGGGAGAGGTGGCTTATAGACTTGCCTTGCCGCCAAGTTTGTCAGCCGTGCATCCAGTATTTCATGTGTACATGCCTTGGAGGTATCACGGCGATCCAGCTCACGTGTTAGATTTCAGCACTGTCCAGTTGGACAAGGATCTGTCTTATGAGGAGGAGCTGGTAGCTATTCCAGATCGGCAGGTTCGACAATTGAGGTCGAAGAGTTTTCTTTCCGTGCGTGTCCAGTAGAGAGGTCAGCCTCCTGAGGCATCGACCTGGGAGTCCGAGTGTGATATGTGGAGCCGTTATCCTCATCTATTTCCCGACTCAGGTACTTCTTTCTTTTGTCCGTTCAAGGACGAACGGTTATTTTAGAGGTGGAGAATGTGACGACCCAAAGGCTTATCACTTGTTTTCTCTTTCATTCCGTGCTTTTGAGGCCTTGAAAGCCTCATCTTTACTTGCCTCGATTTGCGTGCGTAGTTCGGGCGCGTAGCCAAAAAACTTATATGTTAAATTCTGTGAAAACTTTCAAAATGTGGCATAAAAATTATTAAAGTTGACCTGGACCCGTGATTGGACAGTCCCGGAGGGTCCGTAGAAAAATATGGGACTCTGGCGTATGCCCGGAATCAAAAATTCGAGGTCCCGAGCCCGAGAAATGAATTTTTAAAGGAAATTATTTTTTTGAAATTTATTTGGAAATTTGAAATGAAAATGGATCAGAAAACATTGGTATTGGGCCTGTATTTTGGTTCTGGCGCCCGGTACAGGTCTTATATGTGGTTTAAGCGCTTCTTGTGAAATTTGGTTGAAATCGAACGTCATTTGACATGTTTCGGACTTAAAGCTCTAAAAATGAAAGTTTATGAAGTTTGATGAAAAAGTGATGATTTTGAGGTTTGATTCCTCGTTTATGATGTTATTTTGGCGATTTAATCGCATGGTTAAGTTCGTAGGATGTTATTGAGTTAGAGTGGGTGTTTAGTCAGGAGCCCCGAGGGCTCGGGAGTGTTTCAGAGGTGTTCGGGGTGGTTGAAACTTAGAAAAAAATTGCAGAAAATCACTGTTGTTGCACGATGTCTGGTGTAACCGCACTTGCAGTCCTTTGGCCGCAGATGCGGACTCGCAGGTGCGGACAGCGGGTCATGGATGCGGTCTCCTTCGCAGATGCAGATTTCTCCCTCGCAGATGCAGTCCGCAGAAGCAGATCCTTTCTTCGCAGGTGGGGCCCCAGCACGGCCTAGCCATTTCCGCAGAAGCGCCTTTTCTTCCGCACGTGCAGTGGCGCAGGTACGACCCCTGTACCGTATATGCGAAAGTCAGGCAGTGGGTCTTTTAAAAACATAACTTCAGCGATTTTCTTTCAAACTTTCTCAACAATTAGAAGACTAGGGTGATTTTCTCAAGGGATTTTCTTCTCAAATCACAAGTAAGCACTTACTTACTGATTTCTTTCCATTTTCTAGTGTTTTCATCAACTTTTTATCAATAATCTTAGGGTTATAATGGTAGAAAATTTGGAAAATGGGTAGAGTTAGGGTTTTTCAATTTTTCTTGATTTAGACCTCGTTTTGGGGTTGGATTTGAAAACAAATTATATATTCGGGATCGTGGGTAAATGGGGGGTTTGATTTTGGTCCGAACCTCGTGTTTTGATCAAGCGGACCCGGGGGCATTTTGGGAAACTTATGGAAGAAAGCTTGGAAACCTATATTTAGGCATTGGGTTAGATTAGTTTAGCTATTATTGATAATAAAAAGTCGTTGTTTCATAGATTTGATTGAGTTGGAGCCGAATTCAAAAGGGAAAGCGGTCGTTGTGGATTGATTTAGCCGTGGAAGTTGAGGTAAGTGTTTGATCTAACTTTGGCTTGAGGTAATAGGATTAGAGTATTATTTGCTAATTGCTAAATGTTGAGTAATGTGTATAGGCATGGTGACGAGTATCTATACACCGATATCTAGTATGACCGTGAGTCCTTATTTGTACTGATTTGGGATTCCGTAGTGACTCTTCCTTGTTTAATTGATGGTTTCGATATTATGTGAACAATATGAAGAGGAAATATGATTTGTAAATTCCTTGGAGCGTTGGCTCGAATTATGACATGATTAGGAAGTAGAAATGAACGAAAGAGAAAAAGATGTAATTATTCCCTTGCCGGGACGTGTAAGTTATTCTTGTTGCTCCCTTGCCGGGAATTAACTGTTTATTTGTATTCTCCTTTGCCGGATAGTTGTATTGATACTTGTTCCCTTGTCTGGAAACCATTATATATTATGAAATGGGATAGTGTGGCACGCCGACCACTTATATATTATGAAATGGGATCGTGTGGCACGCCGACCACTTATATATTTTGAAATAGGATCGTGTGGTATACCGACCACTTATATATTATGAAATGGCATCATGTGGAACGCCGACCACGTATTCTGTGTTAGAAGAGATCAGTTGTAGTTCTCCTTAATTACTCCTACCGTTCTATTTTATCTGTTGTCCCCAATAGCATATTCCCCTCCCAGTCTTAATTATTACTTTCCGCTGTTATTTTGTAGTACTTGTATATATATATATATATATATATATATATATATATATATATCTGCACAAGTTGATTGGTAGTCCTGTCTAGCCTCGTCACTACTTCGCCGGGGTTAGGCCAGGCACTTACCAGCACATGGGGTCGGTTGTGCTGATGCTACACTCTATACATCTTTTTGCACAGATCACAGTACCGGTGCAAGAGTCTTTAGACAGCAGTAGGAGCATCGGGAGCTGACTTCAGTCTAGAGATTCCCGAGGTAGCCTTGCTGACGTCCGCATGGCCCGGAGTCTCTCTTATCTTTGTTTTCATTTGATTTCCTTTGTATCGGATCAGACAGTACTGTATATTTATTCAGTCTTTGTATTTAGCATTTTGTAGAAGTTCGTGAGTTGGTGACACCAGATCTGGGTAGAGGTGTATTTGAACTTCCGCACTTGGTTTCAGTTATTTATGTTTTGAGACTTCTGCTTTTATAGTAATTGCCTCACTTTTCTTTATATTGTTGACGTTGTTAAGAGAAGTATTAAATTAATTGGCTTGCCTAGCTCCTATTAGTAGGCGCCATCACTACTCCCGATGGTGGAAAATCCGGGTCATGACACCTAATTAGTTTGCCTACTGATTTTAAGCATGTTAACCATTAAGCAGTAAACACAAAGAACAATTTTCAGTTTTATAGAGGTTGATTACCTAAAGCTTGCCTAATCGTAGGATACGCGCAACAGTTACCAGAATTATTAAAACAGTTTAGAAGTTGTTTTACCTAAAGCATGTTATTCTAAGTGTTGCCAAGACACAGGTACTATGACCAGTTTTACTTAAACAGGATAAATGCGTGACTGCTTTTATGTTGTTTTTCATGCTTTAGTAGTTTAACTAGGTGTGACTGAGTGAGTATGAACGTGATCCTAAAATAGGGTATCTAATATGCACATAAAAATGCAGAATGATTTATATGCAAAATCCCTAAAGCAGGATTTCTAAATGCACAGCATGATTGCAGAATTTCGTAAAGCAGGATTTCTAAATGCATGAAAGGTTACGGTATTGTAGACCATGCGGTCAAGTGTACAAGATTAGCAGTTTGTTTTAATGCCATTTATCCTAGGGACATGATTTCTAAATAAGAGCAAGAATATCAAAATGAGATGCTGAAACAGTGTACATAAGACATAAGAGCATGGTTTCTAATGCATGACATATTTTGAGCATGGATTCTATTGCACATACAGGAAATATAGACCTAAAGCGTGGTTTTTACCCCTTTGATCTCTATAACATGCATAGCTACCCTCCCATTTTCACCATCCAAACCCCAATGTTCATTTACAAAAGAATTATTACAAACCAGATGAACAAATTATCTCAATTGTTAGGCGACTTCCAATGAGAGTTGCCAAACAAAAGCAGGCTGCCCTAACTACATCAATGAGGTCCAACCGTACAAAAAAGAAATGATGATTATTGAATACATTTTGGAAAATGACAAAGAATTACAAATTGAAGATTTTACAAGTTTGGAAAAGAATGGACAAGAATCAAATTGGTACTACATTTTATTCTACCACTTTCTTAGTATTCTCATCTGTAATATCATCATAGAGTATAATATAAACTCTGTAATGATCATAGAATATTTGGTACTTTTAACTTCTTCTTTTTTACATGCTTGCTAATAGGTGAGGCTTTTTTATGCCTTAATAAGATTAGTAAGGTAAGGTTTAGCCCAGTTTGTATTGCCTTGGTCCTATGCCTTTGGGAAAGTATCCACACGACTATGAGATTATATGCCCTCATGAGACTTTGCCGGTAGCTACACCATAAATCCTCTACATGAGGCTGCCATCATAAGGCAATGTGAGGTGCAGACGAGTGATTATATAGCCAAGGCATATGGGTAACAATATCGGTGCTATTGTCCTCCTTATTTTTACTTTTCCTAATTCTTGTATTTTCTTTTCTTTTATATATAAAAAACTAGCCCTAGGCGCTTGCCTAGCGGTTTACCCAAAAAAAATTACATAAGTAGATACGAAAAAGAAAAATTTACACTATAGGGAGTGTGAAGCAAGCCCAAGTGATTCCTCCAAACCTCCAATAGCCTCAAATGCCGATTTCAAAGACAATATCATTGTCTAGGTGCGTCAGAGTTCCCTAAGAATCTCAAGGATCCCGAGCAGTGCTCATACCTAGACATGGTAACCAAATTGAGTAAGTGCAGTGTGGAAGGGCCAGCCTCAGTGTGCCAGAGTTCAGAGGGTTCTCTAAAGGATCCTAAGACAGTACACACACTGGAGGGGGCAGAACCTAGGGACTTAACAATAGAGTGAGAGTGCTTGAAATAGTTTTGAAAGGGTTTTAGTAAGAAAATAGTGTTAAAAGAGACTTGTTTGAAAGAATTTTGTGGAGTAAAAGAGAGAATCATGCGGTAAAACAACATTTGAAAAGAGAGATATACATAATTAGACAACAGCAGATCAGACATGGAGCCAAACCAACTTAGCAATAACCCAATACTTAAAGAACACAAAACAGAAGGAACAAACCTACACACAAGGGTAATAGGGATTTGGGACACATAGAGCACATGATGATAAACACATAACAGGCAGAGGTCCACATAGATACAGAATTAGAAGCTCTTAAGGGGTTCATGGGATTGGGGTACAACATGAACTTTAGAATTAACACAGAACCAAATAACATTAAGGTACAAATTATTTTGCCAGAGAGGGATTCATACTAAAACTAGTTAGACATAACATAGGATCGAGTCATATTGACTATAGAAGACAAACATGCTGGTCCTAAAGGGTAGTATATAACTAACACAAAGAGATTAATTACATGTTGAACAACAGAAACATAGGTAGAAATAGATTAGGAACATGATAAACTGAAGGATGAAAAGAAACATACTGTTTTTGAGACTTAAATTAAAATCAGGACATACCAGTAAAGAAGACAGTAAACACAAAAGTGAAGGGGAAAAAGATCACAATATTCAGCCTTGGCTTGCATCTGGCTAACTCACAATAATAGCAAGTAAACAAAGAAATAAAGCAGAATGCTTTTGAGTGTGTGAGAGAGTTTTTAAACCAAAGTGTTCGTGTGTTATGTTAATGAAAGAGCATGTATATGTAGTAGTTCAAAATTAGGTAAAATAAGGCAAGAATGAAAGTAGCTTAGTAATTATAGAACCAAGTACTAATCAGAATCAAATTAATACAAGTACTCCCTTAATTAAGAGACAATCAACCAACGGTAATTGCAGAAACTATTTAAGGAAAGAAATCAAGTAGAGCATCAGGTACAGAATAGACAATTAGGGGTAAGTACATAGGGTTTCAATTAAGGGAACAACTAATGAAGAATTAGTAAAATACTCGATTAACCAAATAAGCTAATAAAAAAATTAAGTTGCAGAATATGGAAATAATCGAAAATCAGCACATAGTAAATCATGGAATGAAGGGATTCATAATTACTGATTTAAGGAGAGGAACATGGGTTCCCAAGTTTAAACAGGAAGTTTTCAAATCAAGCCAAGAAACAAGGAATTCAGAGTCGATCAAAGAGAGAGTTTTAGCATATAAAAAGAATGAAATAGGAGTAACCAAACACACCAAACAAAGAGGAAAATATTGACCAGTCAAGATGAACACAAACACACAGAGGTGATATAAGTTGGCTAAAAACTTAGTAAGAACATATTCAAGGCAAAATAGTCACAGAAACCCAAACAAGCAGCGATCAATCATGCTAATACAAAGACCCAAATGAAGAAAATCAAGAAAATTAGGGCTTTTAACATAGGCAAGATGAAGAGATAGTAAACTCACAGAATCAGTCGAAATATGCAAGAAGTAGAAGTTTAAACGTAAAGAATTAATTTAAACAAAGTTTTAAAAAGAGGTCTGAAAACCCTAATTTTAGAAGACGACGAAAACACTTGAAATCACATGGTTCTTATAAAGATTTCCAAGGACAGCGTAAAACATCAAAGAAACAAACTCAAATCGTTTTAAAATTGTACAGATCTAGGAGATGTAGGCAGAAATTAGCGTTTTGAAAGAAATCCATATAGAGACGAAAGAACCTGTCTAGAATCTAAAGGATTGTGACAAATATATTGTGATTTTGCTCGAAATCACATCGGAGTAGCTAAGAACAGACAAGTGACGAACCCTAGGTACAAATCGACATGGCCCGGGGCCCTTGAAGACATTAGAGAAGGCAAGCATATCATTAGAGGATCCATTGGAGGCTTAGGAGTTGAAGGGAGATCACCGGAGAAGACCGAAGAAGCGAGGTCGGTGGTTAAAGGGGATAGGGTTGAGTTGAGAGGAGAGAAGATGGGAGAATACATAGGCGGCAGTCTCTGAATAATGAGCTAGGGTTGGGGGGTCGTTTAGAGTTAAAAAGGTAAGAACGGACGAGGGTCGTTGATCTTTTAGATCAACGACCAGGATTTAATATGGATTTGGGTCAGGTAGGGGTAATTGGGGCCTGGGTTGGGTAATCTGATTAGGAATTGAGCTGGGGTTGGGTTAAAATTGGACTAAATTTGAAGTGCAAATCTGGCTATATTTTAAATAGTCAATTTTCCATATATAATTTGTACTAAATAATAAATAATCTCTAAAAAATAATTTCAAGTAAGAAAATGATTTAAAATTATATTTTAAACATTTTAAAAATATAGAAGATCAGTTTTATGCGTAAAAATGTAATTATACATTAATGGTGCTAGTATTGCAATTATATATAATTTAGCTTTAAAAACACAAAATGCAATTATAAAAATGCACAAAAAATATTTTAACCATACTTTTGAATAAATATAGAATTTAAATAACTAAATCACCACAACAAATAATTTGAGGGATAATTATTGAGGATTTTATGAGTAAAAGGAAAGGAAATAAATTAATTTAAAATCTTTAAAAATTATGGAAAAATTATAAACCCCTTGTGCATGCTTATATATTCTATTTTAAAAGTATTTATGCATATCAAAAATATATAGAGAAAAATTGGGTATCAACAACTGCCCTTATTTACCTGAAAATGATGAAAGAATTTTCGGGTAAAGAAATGATGGCCAATTTTGACCGGACGAAATGTTTTGAAAGATAGGGGTCGAACTTCAGTCTTTGAGCTGCCTACACATCCTTGGTTTTACAGGAATTAGGCCATGTGTAGTTTTGGGTTCATCTGCGGAATATGCTCATGAAATTATTGCAAGAACGGACACGCTATGCCGAAGCAGCTATGGGGAGAGGTTATGATTTATGACAGTTGGAGGGAACTGGAGCGAGAATGCTTCCTCTAGGATAGTGGTTGCTTACTGGTTACCTGCACATAAAAGATGCTACAAACACGTATTTGCATAACAAAAAATTAAACATGACGCAAATTCCCTTTGGACAATGAAAGTTGTCTTTGGACGATTAAAGATGATGTCCTTGGACCATGACGTCCTGGGCCATGAATTGTTTAGTGAGGGATTCACATGCCATGAAATGATGTTCTCGGACCATGAAAATGGTTCCTCCAAACCATGATGCCTTTGGATAATGATATGCAATTTTGAGGGATCCTCAGGTTGTGGCATGGTGTCTTCCAGCTATGGAGATGACGCCTTTGGATAGGTTGACGATATTCCAGCCCATGATATGCAATAGAATGTTGTTAACAAGACAAAGCTTAGTCTTGTGAAATGGAGGGCAGAGCTTAGCCCGATCGAAAAGCAAATAAGTAGTACTAGAAATAAAGCAATATTTGTGCGAAAAGGGACAGTGCTTAGTCCTCATGTAAATAGGGAGGCAAGGATTAGCCTCATGCAGATATCGAGACAGGGATTAGCCTCATGTATGTAAGGAGTCAAGGGTTAGACTCATGCAAGTAGGGAGGCAGGGGTCAGCCTCATGTAAGTATGGAGTCAAGGATTAGATTCATGCAAATAGAGAGGCAGAGATTAGCCTCATGCAAATAGGGAGGCAGGGATTAGCCTCATGCAAGTATGGAGGTGTCACACCTCCTTTTTATGATTTAATACACCCCGTGAAGGGCCTAAAGGAGTTTTTCCAATTAAAGGAAAATTGGAAGGGGATTTATTTTTATTTATTCAGAGTCGCCACTTGGGAGATTAATGGTGTCCCAAGTCACCGGTTGAATCCCGAACCGAGGAAAATATGACTCTGTTAACAGTTCGCGAACTAGAAATTCGGATAAGGAATTCTGTTAACCCGGGAGAAGGTGTTAGGCATTCCAGGATTCCGTGGTTCTAGCACGGTCGCTCAACTGTTGTATTTGATTTTTATCTGATTTCAATACATGTTCTATTTTTATGTGCTTTTATTGATAACCCGCTTTTATATTTATTATTTATTTACAAGAATTACAACGTCGTGAAAATGTATCTCGAACCACACCGTACCAGTACGCCCGTGGTTTTTAACACATTTTGACTTCGTTGAGATTTGGATTTGGGTCACATAAATGTGCACCGTATTTGGGAAGGTAATATTATTAACATACGCGCCTAAAGTGACTACGTGTTTATTATCTTTGGGGAAGACCGTGAAATTTGCTAAATGGTCCTCCCAAATTTCTAAGTATTTTTATTTAAGCAATTATTGAGGGCCTCGCAATTATGTATTTAATTTGGCGAGGCTCGTCTCATCTTATTTAAAAGGCCAACTTAAAAGTAACTATAATTCTCTATTAAGTTTTTGTCTCTAAAAAACATTAATTAACCTATGACTATGAATTTAATTTCCTTATATTTTTAATATGCATTTATTCTATTTGGACTTTTAATAAAAGAAAATTTCTTTTGCAGTTCTGGGCCATGGAATTGCTGGCCCAAAAAATTTCGCTAATTATGTTACCTCTCCCTTGGGCTTCTGATCCAGCCGAGATGAATAACGGTACAGTATAATACCAAATAAAGGGCAAGGGACTAAATCATTTTGGAACAAGTTTAAAATTTATTAACTATTAGCATTGTTTTTTACTACTTATAGGTGCGTTCTCAGTAATCAACAAATAAACGAGCACAACTTGGGTTATTAAACTCTAAAGTGGTTCTATTAATACTATAGATATAGTTTTTAACAGACTTTAACTATCATTATCAATTCCAAAATTCTAAGAATCTGTAAATGCATAAATGAACTACTGAAATACCATTAATATACTAGAAAGGTTAAGTACAAGGTATTACTACTTACA
>MU775961.1:13789-30839 GCA_026770625.1 Nicotiana glauca | reverse complement strand
TAAGAGATAGCAGTAGAGCAAGTAAAAAAAAATCACGAAAACCCTAAGTTTTAAGAAGATGAACAGTTTTGAAAACAAAAAATTGAAAGATGTGGAAAATACTTTAAAATCTTAGAAAATAGAACGGATCTGAAGCAGATCTTAGAGAGAAACAAAGAAAACCTCGAGGGCTTAGGGTTTCAGAGAAAACCCTAGAAAATGAGAAAGGCTTGGAATGGGCTGGTCCTAAGTCGGAGATGGACTCATAGGGCTAGGACTCGTCGGAGATGAGCCGGAAAGGGCCGTCGAACTTGAATCGGAAAGATTTTGAGTCGGGGTCTTCAAAGTCGGACTCTGAAACCTCGAGCAAAAAGAGCATAGAGGTATGTGGGGGTAGGTACAGGCTGCTCAGGGTCTGAGACGCCATAGTCTCCGGTGAAACAAGGTCGGAGACCGGTGAAATAGCGCTAGGTTTCAGAGAGGCTTGAGAGGATTTGAGAGATGAAGGGGATCTTAGGGCGGCTGTTTGGTTAGAATAATTAGGGTTAGGGGGTCGTTGGTTTAATTAAGGAAGGATAGACGGGGGCCGTTGATTAAAACAATCAACGGCCCTGATTTGATATAGGATCCGGGCGGGTTAGAAATAGGGTCAGCGGTCGGGTAATTGGGTCGTTCAATTTGGGCTGGGATTTGGGTTTAATTTGGGCTATAATTGAAAGTAAAGAGGCTACAATTTAAATAGCAAATTTTCCCCATTTTGAATTTATAAAAATAGTAAATGTTGTTCAAAAAATCAAATTAAAAATACTAATTTAATAAAAATATGTAAGTATTAATTTAAAAATATTGGGAGTGATTTTGCGATTGAAAATGCCATTAAATCGAGAAATAGGCTAAAATTGCAAATTCATGCAATTTTAGTTTAAAAATACCAAATGGACTTGTAAAATTATATAAAAATCATGTAAATTATATTTTTGCGTAAATGTGAGAATAAAATAAATTATTCACCAAAATAACAAGTTTTGGGAATAATTATTGGATTTTATAGTGCAAAATAGGCCATAAATTGGTTTTAAAAATATTAAAAATTTTGGAAAAAATACCAAAACTTTTGGGGATGCTTATATATGCATATACGTGTTATTTTGAAAGTATTTTGAGTATAAAAATACATAGAAAAAAATTGGGTATCAACAGTATGTAGTTGTTGAACACTTGTATAAATTTATTTGAATATAAATGCGCCTTTATGTGTTTTTCATGATGATAATTGATATTTGTGGATCGGGCCGATCACCTCGGTAGAAATAAATGCATCTAAGGTTCGCGCCATTCAACCTTCTGGCAATGCACAGTTTCTTTTCTGTTGGATCGGGCTGTCGACCTCGGTATAATGTGCGCATGATATCTATGTGAATTGTTATTGATGACTTAATTGTTCAATGATTTAAAATGTAAATGATGAACTGTGATATTATTAAGGACATGATTTAATAATTCTGATTACAACTGTTATTTACTTGTGACCTCCATGCTTAGCATAACACCATATTATGTTATTTGAGCCTAGTAAGTGTCAAGTCAATGTCTTATCTCTACTTCTTCGAGATTAGATGGGATACTTACTGAGTACATATTATTTATATACTCATACTATGCTTATGTACTTAATGGTATAGGGCCTAAGGCAGGTACATCTGGCTATCAGCTTAGTGCGCATCCCTGATCATAGTCCAAGACTTCCACGGTGAGCTGCTCCCTTCCTGTGCCGATCAATAGCTTGATGGAGTCTTTTCTTATTTTGACTGTCTATTCTATTTCAGACAGTAGGATAGATTTATTCTTTAGTATATTCTACTAGTTGCCCACAACTTGTGACACCAGTTCTTGGCACACACATTAGTAGACATTTCTTTTGGGAATTGTATAATTATTTTGGTACATTACTGATTATCACTTGTTTTAACATTGAGTTTAGAAATTATGGTAAGTGATTTGGTAAAGTAAAATTAACATTTATTGATTCTTCTACGTTGGCTTGCCTGACAATGGTGTTGGGCGCTATCACGACCTATTATGGAAATTTGGTTCGTGACATTAATCAAGAGGAGGGCATTGACTATGATGAGACATTTGCACCTGCAGCTAGAATGGAGGCTATAAGAATGTTGATAGCCTTAGCTTCCAACATGGAGTTCATTTTATACCAGATGGATGTAAAGAGTGCCCTTTTGAATGGTTACCTGAAGGAGAAAGTGTTTGTAAACAACCTTCTAGATTTGAAAGTGAAGAATTTCCTGACTATGTGTTCAAACTGGATAAAGCTCTTTATGGACTGAAACAGGGTCCAAGAGCTTGGTATGAAAAGTTCTCAAAATTTCTCTTAGCCAACTATGTTGTAAGAGTAAAAGTGGACAACACGCTATTTCTAAGGAGCAGAGAGATGAATAATTTGATTGTGCAAATGTATGTGGATGACATTATCTTTGGGGATACTAATGAAGCAATGTGCAAGGAATTTGCTGAGATGATAGGAAATGAGTTTGAAATGAGCATTATGGGATTTGAACTTTTTTCTAGGGTTGAAAAACAAGCAAACACCTACTAGAACTATGATACATTAGCAGAAATAATATCAAAGAACTACTGAAGAAGTTCAACATAGATTCCTCTAAGTCCATTGACAAACCCATTGCAACTTCAACAAAGCTGGACCTTGATGATGAAGAGAAAGATGTGGAACAGAAACTATATAGAGGAATGATTGGGTAACTAATGTACCTCACAACAAGCATGCCTGATATAGTGTTTAGTGTGGGATTATGTGCAAGATTTCAGGCAAATCCTAAGGGATCTCATCTAAAGGTTCTCAAAAGGATAACAAGATATCTCAAGAGGACCACTAACCTATGTTTATTGTATCCCAAAAGGTATAGCTTTGATCTAGTTGGTTATGTTGATGCTAACTATGCAGATTTTCATGTTGACAAGAAAAATACTTCAGGAATAGCTCATTTTCTAGGTTCTTGTATGGTGTCTTGGGGAACCAATAAGCAAAACTCGGTGGCCTTATCTATAGCCGAGGATGAATATGTGGCAGCAGCATCGTACAGTGCTAAGTTGATCTGGATAAGATAATAGCTAAAGGACTATGGTATATTTGTTTATTGTGTTTCCATTTTCTGTGATAACACCAAGGCCATAAATATTGCTAAAAATTCATTTCATCACAAGAGAACCAAGCACAGTGACATTAGAAATCACTTTCTTAGAGCCAATGTCGAAAAGGGAAATATCTCAATTAACTTTTGTAAAACTGAAGATAAAATTGCTAATATTTTACTAAAGCTCTGAGTAGGGATCACTTTGAAAGGAATAAACTAGAACTAAACAACTCTTACCACTAAGTTGAATCCATTGATTAGCTAGAAAAGGTATAATAAGATGTAGATAATTAAGTACAATATGTTTGATTTAGCTTTGTGCTTGTATTAAGCTCACACGCTTGCTTGGAAAATCTGGCTGATAAATGTGTTGCATGATACTAACATGAAGTGTTGAAGCTTTATTGCAAAAACAAAGGAGTTGCTAAGAAGTTGGTTCTTTGACTCAGGTACGTTCAATATTGTCTTAAGTCACTAGGACTTTATATCCTAAAATTATTGCTATACTCAGACTTCTAATTTCGTTGGCATCACTTCCAATCCTTTTCTAGTCAAAGAGTAAGGGGAATACTAGTGCAATTAGTGATCAATTACTCCTGAAATCCCAATAGCCAAACTAACCGTTATAAGAGTCCAGTTAGAACTCAAATCGGTCACTTTTTCTCTTCCTTCAAAATCAGGAGTAACGCCTTTAAAAGGCTCTTATGATCAGCTTCGCACGCCTTACTGTATCTCTCAAACCCTAAGCAAGAATCAGAAAAAATCATCAAGAACTCACTCTCTCTTTCTTTTTTTCGAATCTCTCATCGGATCACCATGCCTAGAGCCAGTCAAATGACCTCTAAAGTTAAATCATCAACCAAGGCTGAAGCAAAACCCAAAATCATGAAGTCCAAATCGAAGAAAGTGTCAAGCCATTAAGAGAACCCACACCCACACTTGTTCTTTCTCATTCAATATCCTCCACTATACATACATCATCATCTTGTATTCCTATTGTTCATGATATTCCTATTATTCCTATCTTCATTGTATCTCCCCTTCCAAAAATAACTATCCATGCACTGAGCTTCTTGCAGAAAATACCTCTAAGCCAACAAAGCTCAAAGCCACACTAAGAAAATTTGTCAAGAAAGTGCTTGAGGCTGCTATAGGGCAACATTATAGACAAGGAATTTGTGGTTCAAGGGAATTAGTGCCAGTCACTACTAATTAGGTACAAGATCATCCTTAAAAATTAGATGTTTTGGTATCTATTATAGATATTGTGCCTCTAGATACTCTCCCACCCACAAGTGAGAAGCCATCAGTGGATAAGTTCACTGTAGAAAAGAGTGCAAGGAATCTGGGGAATAAGGTAGATACAATGACTGTGAAGCGTATGGTTGAGGAGGAAGGAAGTAAAGAACCTATGCAAAAGGAGGCTTCTGATGGACTTTCTTTTATTTGGACTGAGGATGAGGAAGATGATGGGGGTGAAAAAGAAGAAGAGGTTATGAATAATCATGAGGAACATGATGCTCAAAACATAGCCAATGATAATGAGGGAGCATCTAGAGATGATAATGAGAGAGATGATAAGACAGGTGAACAAGCCAATGATTCGGCAGAAGAAGAAAATCTTAGTGAAGAAGATAAGGTTTCTGAAAGTGAGGGTGAGGATCAAGAAAAAATAAGTGAGAGCAAAGGAGATGATGAAGAAAGCGAGGAAGAATGGGGAAATCTGAATGTGAAATCTGAAGGTTTCATGGCAATTGGAGACACTGTCATAGCCTCTTCAGAAAAAACTGGTGACGAGACATGGACTCAATAACCTAGGCCTCTGTTAACTCCTTTCACTGGAGATGAAGAAGTTAACAGTGATAAAGATGATGTGCCACTATCTGAGGTAGGGAAGAAATACAGGAAGACCCTTGTGAAAGCTACAAAATCAGCAGTCTCAAAAAGGAAATGAGTGGTTCTTCCTACCATAACTCCTCTCACAAGGAGTAAAAGAAAGGTTGTTGATGCACAAATCCTTAAGGAGTCTACAAGTGCAAAGAAGCCAAAGAAGAAGGTTTCATTTGTAGAACCTATTGTTGACGTGGACGGAGATATGAGTCTGACTATGCCTTGCCAGCAAAGTCTACTACACCAAATAAAAAGGGCGCCAAAGTTACCAAGCCTGCTACCTCTTCTACAAAGACCAGTAGGGGTAAGACAAGAAAGAATGTGCCAACTGCAGTTGATCGACTCATAGAGTTCAGGAACAGAAAAGTACTAAGTGGGAAGATTCTTGAGAATACTAATTAGAAGGGCTCGCTCAACTGGTTGAAAAACTTGAGCTGAAAGAGTGGAAGCACATGTTTGTCAAAGCTTTCCTCAGTATATGTTCCTGCTGTGATAGAGTTCTATGCAACTTTCACATGTGATGGGAAGGTAGTCAAGGGTAAGGTAGGGGCTTTGACATGGAGCTTGATGCTGAGGAACTGGCGGATGCTTCTGAATATCTCTTCCTTGGGATTTGACAATTACTTGAAGAAGGAGTGGCCAGCCATAGACAATGATGTTGACACTGGAATTGTGGTCACCAGGAACTTCTCCCAAAAGTTTGAATGAAATGCTCCCCATAAAGTGTACGAGACTGATATGACTCCCTTTTACAAATAATTGTTTCATTTTGTCAATTACTGCATTCTTTAAAGGTCTGAGAGAAGGCATGAAGCTACTCTATTGGACATGGCTGTGATGGAGTTTCTTTGCACTAGTAGACTTATCAATCTTCCTAGCTTGATGATTCAGCATATGGTAAGAGCTGCAGATACTTCTAAACCAAGCATGTTATGCCATATGGTTTCATGTTGATTGAGTTGTTTGACATGCTCAACCTTGCCTTACCTGAGCTTAAGTTTGAAAACCACAATGACGTTTTAGATGTTGTTACCCTCAAGCAGTGTAGGTATGAAGAGATCAGGGCTAGAGGACCCACAAGATCTGCTATTCTACCTGGGAGAAGTAGGGCTGCAGAGCTCAGTAAGAGGTTGGAGTTTGTTGTTGAACAGAATGCCAAGCTTCGTAAAGACAATAATGAGCTAAGAAAGGAAACAAAGCAACTCGGGGAAGAGCTCAGAAGAGATAGGGAGGCTCATGCTCAACATATTTCCACCCTTGTGAAAACTTTTACCCCCTCTGCTTCTCACCAATGAACCCGTTCCTTCCTAGTGTCCTTAGTTCTCTTGCTATTCCAGTGATGCCTTATCTTTTGTTCTTTTTGTCTTAGTCTGAGTAGTTTGCAATATGCTTAGTTTATTTTGTTCTAATGATGAAGACAAGTCCCTGGGCTTCTTTTTTGCACTGATTAATGTCTCATGTTGCTCTATTTTACTGCTTTGTGCTATATTGGATCATTACCCTAGTCTACTTGCCTTTTCTTAAGCTTACGTTGTAGCATGTTTGGCCTTGAATCTTACATTATCTGTACTTAATGTCTAATATTTTTTTGTGTGTGTTTTCGATGATTCTAAAAGGAGGAAGATAAGGTTGGAAGGTTGTGGGTTGTAAACATACATGTCTGTCAATAGTACTTCAGTACTTGTTGTGATTATCTGATTCTTTGATGTAATTACATGGTGTCGTTGTGTACAAAATTTTTCATCATCAAAAAAGGGGAATTTGTTGAGTATTGAAGTTTTGATGATTAACAAAGTATGACTAAATGTTCAAAGAACCGGTTCCTCAATGTAGTTGCTTAACTGTTCTCACCAGCTCCGCATGAGACAGAATCAGCTTCTCGTGATTGATACTTGTACGTCTATACAAGACAGTAATTTTATCTCAAAGTTACCCAGGTCCGAGTTTGGTAGAAGATGGCTGCTATTAGTGATAAGGGTCGTTTCTTAAGAAGATACGGATTATTCAGTCAAAGACAAAAATTCAAAACCTTGTGGAATCTTTGGAACAATAGGAGTCCTATCAAAGAGGATCTGACTATGAATAGGACTCCTAGAAGATTTCAAGTTGTGTTTTAAATAGGATCGATTTTAGACTTCTGAACTATCCTTTTACACATCAACTAAAGAGTCATAAGTCGTTTACTTGTGTTGAGTAATTGCCTTGTATTCTTCCCGAGTCAATCTAGTGAATGTGTTTCAGGAAATTGAGTTGTAATCAAGTGTCACAAATAATTAGTGAATTGGAGTGGGTATTTTCTCTACAAAAAAATTATGTTTTAACAACGGACAAATTCTGCAGCTAAACAGAATGAATCTATCGCTAATCTCATTTAGCGACAGATTATCAACGGATTATAAAGAAACTCTGCTAGCTATGAACCTTTTAGCGACTGATTAGCGACAACGTTTGTAGCTAATTCTATTTTTTTTTTTTTTTTAGCGTTTGCTTTACAAGTTAGAGTAACTTGTGAATCAAATAGGAGTAGTAGGAGTACTGGAGAATATTTAATTATAGTCTTGTAATTGATATATTTTGGCTCATTGTTCTAGTGAAGTTGGAGTTGAAAATCCTATCGTGGTAAGTCATGGTTTTTGCGCCTTCTGAGTAGGGTAATTTTTCACGTGAAAATCATTGTGTTCATTTTATTGCTCGTTTACTTTACGCTTAAGGAACACGATAAAGAGTAATTCATACGCCCAATCAAACTAACATGTATAATGTACTCTCTATCTTAAGAGTAGTACAAGGACTGGTAAGAAAAATAAACAAATATTATTTCTTCTGCAAGAACAAAGATTTTCAAAGAAAATGATTGACGAGCTTATTAGCCAAAAAAAGGAAAATTATGTGCTAACATCACTATTCATATCTGTCACTAGCTTTATTATATTCTCTTGAAAAGGTGAAAAAAAAAAAAGGAATTAACAACACAAATTATTAAAGAATCAAAAACAGCTCATGCAACAAAAACACCATTTGAGAAAAGAACCAATCCACCTTAATTAAAATGGCTTTCCTCTCTATTTCTTCACCTTCCAAAATTAGATTCGAATATTCACCCACCTAAGACTGGGATTATTTATCAGCTTCAGCTTCTTGTTTTGATTTCTTTTCCGGTATTTAATATATGTATTATAACCCGATTAAATTTGAATTCGTATAAAAAAATCTCATATAGGAAGTAAAGTACTTTCTAACAAAGTCGAGCTATATTCCTTTATGATCCTACGTGAAGATACTTTTTCTTTGCTTGAAGCTACAAAATTAGCTAAACATTATTTTCGTCCCAAGAAAATAAATGTCAGAAAGAATTCTTACGCTGGTCACCAAGTATACAAACTAGCATCTACTGTACCTTAATTAGAATTTATTCTCTTATTTATGATAAGAATACGAAACTTTGTTTTGTTGGTTTATTTGTTATTCTTAGCAGATTTGAACCTTATAGCTTGTTGACAAACCCTATTTTCTTTATTATGATATTTCTACACTTGACAAACTCGTTGATGAAATTGTTAAAACTATCTTCCGAAACACAGAAATGGATAATAATCGTATAAATAATTACAATCAATACTTAAACGAAAATAAACAAAATAAGTCCTCCCTTTTATTTTATTCTTACAAAGTTTCATCTTAGGTTGTGTCAAACATCCCATACAAACATTCCCACAGGGAAAAAAGTCATGCAATTATGCATAACTCAAAAAAATAGGGTTGCATGGCTACACCCAAGAGAAACTCATAAACAAAGGACATAAAATAAAGAAAAAATAAAAAAAGACTTTAAACACCTGCATAGCTTAATCCCATGCATGAAAAACTTAGGAAAATCTCAATTCTGGTACTTGAATGAACGTTTTCTTGCCCCAAAAATAGTGCCCGACGAGTAAATGGTAGCTTCAGATAAGATAAAACTCGAGTAAATGGTAGGTTCAGATAAGATAAAACTCAACTAAATGGAAGCTTCATATGAGATAAATCCTGAGTCCAACAACTAAAGGAATGGTCTCCAAATTACTGACCGTCATGGACAATCAATTACGTCTCAGTCTTAAACATGTTATTAGACGCGAGAAGGTAGAAAGTAAATGCTTAATTCTTGACCCATGCTTCCTTCAGGATCAATTAAATGAAATGATTCTGAGTCATCATAAAATCCATGGACCCTCTCAAATTTTCCTCTAAGATACATAATATCATCATCTTTCCCATGAATAGTCCCTGCTCCCACATTAACTGATTCCATCTGTCCCAATACTTGTAAATCAGCTTTTATAGGTTTTCTTTTCACAGCAAACCCTACTTTCTTACCATTACAATACATCCTCAAAAGTGATTGATCTCCACCATTATTGACACTCTCCAAAGCGATTCTCACTATCCCTCCACGCATTTCCCTGGAGTTGAGACATTATATAATTAAATCAACGAAATAATAATTAAAAGAGTGCTCGTCTAATAGCTTAATATTTTAAATGAGATAATCATACACTTCCAGCCAAAGACGGATCCAGAATTTTAGTATAGGCTCTTATAATGATCTTAAGTAATAACAATAATAAATTGTCTAGTAATTAGATTAAATAGATGATTGATTTGTCTTCCTGAGATCCTAGTATTCTGAGCACCTTTCCTACAAGGTGGTTTGGAATCTAGATGCTCTCAGGTTGTAAAGCTTTTGGTTGTTATAGTAATATTCACAGTTTATTACCAAAAAAATAATAAATGGTCCAACGAACTATTTTTCGAGCTAAGTATTCTTATACATTTGATGAATTTTTTTTAATGTAAATATAGAGTCTAAGCAAAAGTTACTATATTCCCGTAAACATTGCACTATAACCGCCCCTGTTTCCAACATGATATTAGAGCAGGCAAATATCAAGTTTCAAATCTCATCGCCATACAAGAAGAAATATTCATTCCACGTGTTTGGTCCATGAAAAAGAGTTAGACTCACACCACACGTGAGTGGCATTTTGAGGCATCACATAATTATATACTTAAGAAAATGCTCGCAGTTTAAACTTTTAAATGAAATAAGGCAATACCTAGCAAGAGTAGAGGTGGAGACAGCAAGTTCAAGGAGGAGAATTGGTGTGGCGGATTTAGGGTTTGTTTGGATACAGAAGCTGACTTTTTCCCGGCGATAGCCAAAGATAGTCCCTGTAATATTCGAGGAAGACGACGACGATGGCGGCTGACGGTGATTGTATTTGAAGTAGGGAAAATTTAAGTTTTTGTGATGTTCATTTTCTTCTTGATCTTCTACAAAGGTGCAATTGCAGGTGGGGATGAGTAGCTCCATGAGAGAGCGGAGGAGCCGCCATGACCGGACTTGTTTCTCGCAGTCTACGGTGGTGATGGCGGCGGTGCCGACGGTTCTAGGGTATGAACTGATCATGTTGGTGATCAGGAAAAACTAGAGGCTCGTTGTATTGGTTTGAAGGATGGTAATAGGTTATATAGAGAAAAGGATTTAACTTTACAACAGTTGACGGTGTAAAGAACTTGTGCATGATAATTATTCAACGTATTGGAGCTCGTAGTCTTATTTTTCAGATTACTTTTTCTACTTTTTGTGAATAATTTTTAGGTAACCTGATTTTCGTTTATATTACGAGTGTGTAGAAGTTAAACTTTAAATTTTTGTACATTATACTATACATGATTATAGTCATTTTTTCATAACAGAGGTAGAAGATTAAATACAGGTTCGATGGAACATGATAAGTTTGCACAAGCAATGTTAAATTTATATTATTTTATATATATTCATATATATTAAATCTTTAATCTAGATATAACTCTTAAAGCCTCCATTCTAAAATATTTAAAACGCATAAAGTTGAGATTTTAGTTTTATTTCGCTGTAGGTACTTAGAGAGAGAAAAAAATTGTTTAATTTGTGTTTAAAAGTGTATAAACGAACAAGCTAAAAGAGCTAATGGGGTGGGTGGGGGACATGGAATCCAAGAACTTATAATATACATATGGTCACAAGTTGCAAACGAAAACTACTGGTCAGGGACTGAAAGTACTGTAACTATTCTTGTCTGTTACTGTGTGCTATTCTAGCTAATTTTGTAAAAATGTCCAAAAGCTTTCTTGTCTGTTACTATGTGCTATTCTAGCTAATATTTGAAAAACTGTCCAAATTAGCTTTGAAAACTTCCAACAATATTCCTCCTGTAGTGAAAATTTTGGGGTGTCTGAAAACAATGCATGAGAAATTTGCATACGTGAAAAGTAGCTTTCTTTTCTTGCTGCCTTCATCACCCACCCACCCACGCACCCCCACCCCCCAAACACACACACACACCACCACTATAAACAAAGGAAATATCTGTAATCAAGAAGCTTCCCATGAGCTGGCATACCATCGACAAAAAGAAGTTTGTTTCTTTTATTTTGTTTATTCACTATGCAACGTGGCCTCTGTTTGCACGCTATACATAATCCTTATTCAATATCTCTATGATTTAGGCCTATTAGCTAATATTTCTTTGTCAAATATAGGATTAATGCAGGTGATATATAGTAATCCTCAGTTGATCTCCGAAGTATTGTACTGTATCTGTATTAATTCTCGCAATACAGTCAGGGGTCGTTTGGCCGGTAGGATGCATTAGATAAAATAATGGATGTATTAGCTTTATGTATTAATAATATCTTGTTTGATACATTTTTTGAACCTATGCATTAGTTATGCAATCGTTAGTTATACACCTTGTTTGGTATTATCATATGCATAACTAATGCATAAGAAATCGTGGTATTAACAGTGCAATGGGTTTTAATGCATGCATTAGTTTAGTTAGAGACAAAATTGTCCTTCAAAATTTATGTTTGATTAAAATATACTAGTATTATATTAATGGAAGTTTGAAATAATCCAAAAAAGTGTGAGAAATAAAATTATATCCCTAGTAATAAATACTTAGCATATTTTCTTTTTTGTAAATAAATATTCAGTTCGATACTACAATATAGGTATACAAATAAAATATTTTTTTAAAACCTTTTTCATATAAAAACATTCCTCAACATATGTTTCTTTTTAAAAGATAAAGCGATGGACTATTTATGAGTATTTTTATAAACAGATAATTCTTTTAGAAATTGTTTAATTCTTTAATACATCAAATTAAACCAATCAATGGATAAGGAATATGTCCGCATAACTAATGCAAGCATAACAAATACCAATAATATATTAATATTATATCTTATTCAACATTATTTTTATACACTCTACCAAACGACCCCTTGTTGTACGTACATGTCAACCGTTTTTTAGTGTATATATTTTTTGTTAACAAAGAAGGTCAATGGATCTTTACTTTCTACTCCCAAGATTGACTAAGACAATCTTGGCTTAGTCAAACATGTTACTTGACTTGATTTGGCACTCTAATTTTACAATAACCTAAACTTTCATGTCTAAGTTTTTGTGGAAGATGTTCTCACTTCTAAATATTAAGCCCCATTTTGCCATAGATTTTGCTAATTTTTTTTTTTTCAAAAAAAAAAAAAGTTAGCAAAACATGTTTGTAGATAGATTTTATTCATGTTTTGGCATATTTTGAAAACAAAATTTTCAAATCTCAAAATTAACTCTAGGCGTGTTTTTGGTCCAAAATATTACCGTTGGATCTTTTAACAAATTTAAGAATTACCCCATTGGTATTTTATAATAAAGCTCACCAAATATTATGAACTAAATAATCTACCAGTTAATTACTATCATTTTCTTTTAAACCGATGGATCTTGCAATATTATTGCAATTTGACGAATATTATAGTGGCTAGTAATTGTGTTATTAGCACTTGATATTAATATATTAATATATCAAGTTATGATTTTAGGATAGTATATTATGTAGTTCATTATAAAAATGATAATTTTGTGCGAAACTTATCTATGTTCCAGACTATGGTTTGTGATAGTGATAATGAATGGCATCAATGAAGCTTCAGCATAAACAGGATTAGCAAGTTTATTTATTTGGTATTATTGGAAATTTTTAATAGTTTTTAGAACTTATGGGCATAAGCCACATTTCATGTTTTTTTTTAAAAAAAAAAATTGAAATATGTTTTGAAATATTATATCTAAACAAATTTTCATCTTCAAACCAAACTTAATCCAAATTAAAAAAAAATTAAATAAATTTGAGAATATATGGCCAAACACAATAAATATTTACCTATTACGTATTTGAATAGATAATTAGATAACTATAAAATATATTCTCTATCATAGCCTTAAATTTTAAATGATATCATCACGCATTTAAAAAAGATGGTCTCTTATTCTAAATCAATTAAAGATTCACATCTACTTCAAACCGTGTGAACTGTAATGTCAAGAAGTAAATGTATACCCTAAATAAAAACAGGTGATGGTTTGCTTTCTTTTTAATTCTAACTAGTTTCTTGATACGTGCATTGCATGTGTTATTCCATACGAACAGTAAAAAAAATTAAAATATGTGAAAAATTACACCAAAATTTCAAAAGAAAAAAATACAAGCTAAAAATAATAAATAATTTTAGAGATGTAGTGTTGAACTCAAATTGACTGGATAGTTTTGCGACAATCAATAATTATATTTAGTTAGACAAGTGTATTTTATAATTACATAAATTCAGTCATTATGAGTTACTTAGACAAGAGGGGTTGCTCTGATGGTAAGCAACCCCCACTTCCAACCGAGAGGTTGTGAGTTCGAGTCTCCCCAAGAGCAAGATGGGAAGTTCTTGGAGGGAAGGATGCCGGGGGTCTATTTGGAAACAGCCTCTCTACCCTAGGGTAGGGGTAAGGTCAGCGTACACACTACCCTCCCCAGACCCCACTAAGTGGGATTATACTGGGTTGTTGTTGTTGTTGTTAGTCATTATGAGTTACAAATATATAATATGACCATATATTTCACCTAATATTTCTTTGTAGATATTGTTCTTGAAGTTTCCATTTTGATGTTTCGGTGAAATGATCCATGCAACAATAAAAAAAGATACAAATACTTATTTGTACATGATATTTTTTTTTTAAAGAATGGAAAAATTAAATATTTGTAAAATTTTGTGAACAATTAAGTACGACTGACAATAACAAAAACATAACAAAAAGAATTTCTTTCCTCCATAGTTATGCAAAACTATACAAGAATTTTGAAATATTAATTGCAAAAGGTTGAAGGAACCAAAAGGTTTTGTACTTATTTATGAAGTTATATTTTTTGGGGTATTAATGTCATTTTAGTTTAGCCTTTCACATTCAACTTTTGATCTTCATACTTATAAAATTTAATAATACAATATATGATATATGATAAATGATATGATGATAATTGAACCTAATTCTCCAAACAATGCCACATAAATTAAGTGATTCTTTTTTTGTTAGAACGCACATTTAAAGGATGAATTCTTTTTTAATTAATATACCGTACAGTCACGATAATATAGTCCAATGACCTTTTAATGATTGAGGCTGTAAAGTAGTCTACTTCGTCTTCTATGATTAAAACAACACATCAGACTGAACTTTTTGTCGAATATCTTTAGTATGCGTTTGCAAATAAAAATTGTAATTTTTGGAGGGAAAAAAAGTAGTATTTCGAGTTAATTAATTAAAAAATAATATTTAAAAATTTAAAATTATGTTTAGACATGCATTACACTTAATAAAATGTTGCAGTTTTGTGAGTGACAAAATAGTCTTCTTAAAATTTTGAAAAAGTGATTTTGAAAAACTCATTTTCGAAATTTTTTCAAAAACTTACAAAATTAGATGGACAAACACATTTTGAATTTTTTTTTTTTTTGAAAAAAAAGGAAAAAAAGTTTATGAACAAACAGGGCCTTAGTTTTGGTTTCATCTGATGCTTAATATCCTCTTTGAAGTTTACACTATGTTTAGATCATTGTTATCCATCGTTTTATAATGTATTGTATCGTTTTATGGATACAATGTTTGAATAGATTGTATCGTTTGCTGTTGTTAAATAACATTTTGTTGTTTGGTTTGACTGTATCGTACTGTAATGTAACTGATAAGTCCACTAAAATACCCCCAATTATTTTAAATAAAATTTATCAAGAACTACACATAAAGATAACTTAAGACAACCTCTTTCTACTAATTTATGATCAATTATGTAGCTTGAAAACAAGAGCAAAAACCTGGAAAAAAATGTTAACTAATATTAGCAACAAAAAAATTAACTGTAACAATGGAAAGAGACAAGAGATTTAACAAAGACTTGGATAATAAGAACGGGACAAACCAACTCTAGAAAAGATGGAAGAAGATAAAATAGGTCAATACGTTAGAGATTTGGAGTAAGAATAAAATAAAAAAATAAAAAATAGAATTATAGAGTAATAAGCAAGGGCACAATTGAAAAAGAAAATAGGAAACAATCCCACCACACCAAATCGGTTGTTTCATAAAATGGGGCTTTTGGTTGTTCCGGACCAATGAATTTAACGATACGATACAACCAACTTTAAATAAACAATCAAAACAAATATTGTTTTGAGATAACAATACAATACAATATAATGGGTAACAACCATCCAAACAAGCTGTTAATTAATTTTGATTCTTGTAAAAAAATCTCATTTATCGGTTGTATAGCGTTCTCTATCAAAGGTGATGTATACTCAAATTTTAAATTCAAATTTATAATTAAGAATAGAGAAGTACTTACCAGTTACCACATTATCGGATATATGAGGTCTCACTTAGTTCACAATATTGTTTAATAATTATACACTTGTTAATAATTTTTAACTTTATTCTTTGGACTGACTCTCGGACAAAGAGGGACACGGTTGATTAAAGAACAGGAAAGTGACAAATAAAATAACAACAAATTCTCAGGTGCTGCTATCTAGCCTGGTTTTCTCCACTAGTGTCCCTCGCCTTTTCTTTTTCGTTTTTTGGTATACAGACAAGACAAGAGGGGTTGCTCTAATGATAAGCAACTCTCACTTCCAATCAATATGTTGTGAGTTTGAGTCTTCCCAAGAGCAAGGTGGGAAGTTCTTGGAGGGAAGAATGTCGGGGGTCTATTTGGAAACAGTCTCTCTATCCTAGGGTAGGGGTAAGGTCTGTGTACACATTACCCTCCCCAGAGCCCACTAAGTGAGATTATACTGGGTTGTTGTTGTTGTTGGTACTTGAGAACGTGACAATAGATGACGAGACTAGAGAAAGGTGAGAATTTAACGCAATTTAATTATAGTAAGACCTCTTTGTAATAATTTTATTTTTTAACTTTTTGTTGTTGTTATAATAAAATATTGTTATAGAAAATATATACAGTATAACATACAGTAACATGAAAAATTAATTCTTAAAAAACTTAACCATTATAGTGAAGGGCTATTATTATAAAGAAATTTAATTGTATAATGTCAAATTTAGGTAAGTAAATGTTTATTGACTCATTCAAATGAAAATTTTCATTTTCATCTCAGCTCCAAATTGCCAATAGACAATTATTCCTTAAAGTAAGCCTAGCAATAACTTTGAAGTTTCGAAGGAGTCAATTACTCAAATGGTCACTGAACTATCTCAAATTAACTCATAATATCACTTTTCTTTCGTTTGCAACAACAATGTCACTGAATTATATCTATTGCACTCAGAAGGTCACTCAACTAGATTTTTCAAATTTTGAATTGTCAAATACTTATTTTACTCTCTAAATTATAAATATTTATATTCTTTTTAGTATTTTTAAACTTTTTAATATTACAACTTTTCCCTTTTTAATTTATATTGTGGACTTACCTATAGAATAAATAAATATTATTTATAAATTAAAAAATAAAAAGTATTTAAGCATATATAGTGCTGGAATAATAAAATAATGAGCATAGTAAAAAAATTAATTAGAATAATTTGTTAGTGATAATAACTATAGTATTAACAACAAAAATCAAAAAATTAT
>MU775950.1:48255-79283 GCA_026770625.1 Nicotiana glauca | reverse complement strand
AAGAATATGCTCTGATACCACTTGTTAGAAGTTGTCATCCACCAGACTGTATAGAGAACTGGGTTCTCTATGTGTCCTCTGAAAGTACTAATGAACCAAACTATATAGGGATATGGTCCTATATCAGTTTGATACAGTGCTAAGTTTATGTGAGCCCACCAAATAGCAGAGTACGTGGTCCTTTATCGGGTTCTGTTGTGAATGCTAGTAAAGCTGAATGTAAATAAGGTCATGGATTTTTACGTGGAAAAATCCCACCCAAGGGGATCAAAAAATCATGACCTACACCTGTAGGCTTTTAACTTCACTAACTTACAATCTCCCTTTTACAAGCCACTTTACAATAGCTCTATTGCAAAGACTTCAACTAACTTGTGATGCTCTCATCACAAGCCACTCTATAACTATCCTAGTTACAAAGAATTTGACTAACTTGTGGTATTTCCACCACAAGCCACTTTGTCACACTACGGTTACAAATGCTTTGACTAACTTGTGATGTTTCCACCACAAGCCACTTTGTCACCCTACGGTTACAAAGGATTTTGATTATGACTCAACCTAATCAATGCTTCTAAGAAAGCTAGATAGGATTTATAATGAAGAACAAATTACAAAGACTCTACAAACCTAAGGACTTAAAATATCTTCGATCTTGGATCAGGTCCTTGAGGTTGCAGCAACTTTGTTCTTGAGAGAGGTTCTTGAACACTTGAGAGAATATTTTACTTTTCTGATTTTGCAAGCGTTGGAACCTAAAACTTGTGTCTTGCATAAGGTTTATACTACACAAGAAATCCTTAGTGATTTAGAGTCTCAATGGGAAGTGAATGATGCACTGTTTGTTGCACTATCTGCTGCACTGTTGCAGTCAGTCACTTTCTGCAATTTCTTTCCAGCTGTAGTTGACTTGTACTTCTGTCAGAGAACCCTAAGGGACTAGGTCCCTATTGTGTTCCTCTTTATACAGTTGCGATCAGTCACTCAGTTGCGTTCAAGCTGTATAGTTAACTTGGACTTATGTCAGAGAAGTACCAAGGGATCAGGTTCCTGACCTGGTTCTTGTGCACGCCGCCCAAATTGTCTTTAGTTGAGTAACTTTAATGATGCTTTGTATAGACTTATTGTAGGTACACCTTGAGAATGATCACTTGAAGTGATGTGAGTACTTGAGTTGGTCAGAGAATGAGTGGGCACTGGAAATAGTGCAGTGCGGCATAATCTTCGTTTCCAGCTGTGTCTAGTTGACTTTGTACTACCGTGAGGAACCTATAAGAGTATCAGGTCCTTGTCTGGGTTCCTACCTCCTAAAACTATAGCAAGTTCACATTTGGCTGGAATTCGTTAGATGCAGCGTAATCCAAGTGAGTCAAGTTCCCTATCTGGTTCTTGACATTAAGTTTGTTAGATCATCAAAACACAAGGCAGAGATATTGAAAACATATCAATCCTATCAGTTAGAGTTGCTTAAAGACTATGATATCACTATTATATCATCCTGGGAAGGCCAATGTGTTGGTCAATGCCTTGAGTCGCAAGGTGGAGAGCTTGGGCAGTTTAGCATATCTACCAGTAGCAGAGAGGCCTCTAGCCATAGATGTTCAAGACTTGGCCAATCAGTTTGTTAGATTGGAAGTTTCGAAGCCCGGCCGAGTTCTTGTTTGCGGTGTTTCTTGGTCATATTTATATGATCGCATCAGAGAGCATTAGTATGACGACTCCCATTTGCTTGTCCTTAAGGACATGGTACAATACGGCAATGCCAATTGCCAAGGAGGTTTCTATTGGAGATCATGTGTGTTGCGGGTGCATGGACGATTATGTGTGCCTAGTGTAGATGGGTTGTGTGAGTTAATTCTTGATAAGGCTCATAGTTTGCAGTACTCCATTCATTCGGGTGCCGCTAAGATGTATCAGGATTTGAGGTAGTAATATTGGTGGAGGAGAATGAAGAAAGACATACTGGAGCATGTAGCTCGGTGACTAAATTATCAGTAGGTGAAGTATGAGCATCAGCGACCAGCTAGTTTACTTCAGAGACTTGAGATCCCCGAGTGGAAATGGGAGCGTGACACCATAGATTTCATTGTTGGGCTCCCACAGACACAGAAGAAATTTGACGATGTATGGGTGATTTTGGATAGGTTGACTAAGTAAACTCATTTCATTTTAGTGGTGGCCACCTATTCTTCAGATCAACTAGCTCAGATCTATATCCACGGGATTATTGATCTCCATGGTGTGTTGGTATCCATTATCTCAAATCGAGGTACGTAGTTTATGTTACATTTTTTTAGAGCTGTGCAGTGTAAGTTAGGCATACGGGTTGAGTTGAATACAATATTTCACCCCTAGATAGACAGGCAGTCCGAGCGCACCATTCAGATATTGGAGGATATGCTTCGTGTCTATGTTATGGATTTCGGGGGTTCTTGGGATTAGTTATTGCCTCTATGGAGTTTGCCTACAACAACAACTACCAATCGAGTATTCAGATGGCTCCTTATGATGCCCTATATAGGAGACAATATCGTTCTCAAGTTGGTTGATTTGAGTTGGGAGAGGCTAAGTTATTGGGAACGGATTTGGTTCGGGATGCCTTGGAGAAAGTCCAGTTGATTTAGGATCGGCTTCGTACAACAAGTCTAGAGAGAAGAGTTATGCTAATCATAAGGTTCATGATGTAACATTTATGGTTGGGGAGCGGGTTTTGCTCCGGGTTTCATCCATGAAGGGTGTGATAAGGTTCGGGAAGAAGGGCAAGTTGAACCCTAGGTATATCGGACCTTTTGATATCCTTAAGAGGATTGGTGAGTTGTCTTACAAGCTTGCATTTCCACCTAGCTTATCTGCGATCCATATGATATTCCACATTTCTATGCTTCGGAAGTATTATGGTGATCCGTCTCATGTTTTAGACTTCAGCACAATCCAATTGGACGAGGATTTGACTTCTATTGAGGAGCCGGTGGCTATCTTGGACGGATAGGTCTAGAAGTTGAGATCAAAGAATATTGCTTCATTGAAGGTTTAATGGATGGGTCATCCGGTCGATGAGGCGACCTGGGATACCGATCATGACATGTGGATTCGTTCTCCTCACCTTTTTGCCACTTCAGGTATGTCCTTATGCATGTTCGAGCATGAACATTTATTTTAAGATGGGGAGAATGTGACGACCCGACCAGTCATTTTATGTAAATGTGCCT
This sequence comes from Nicotiana glauca, assembly GCA_026770625.1. Lineage (NCBI taxonomy): Eukaryota > Viridiplantae > Streptophyta > Magnoliopsida > Solanales > Solanaceae > Nicotiana > Nicotiana glauca. The sequence continues at coordinate 76,074 of MU775950.1, read as the reverse complement.
CGTTTTCTCTTTTGATGCTTTGCACATGTGTGTTTATGGTTTTATGACTTACGTGGTCGATTAGTTTCATTGCGAAAAGATTTCAGCTTGATTTGGAGCCTTTGATTCTTGACTTAGAGGCTTAATTTAGAAATGTTGACCAAACTTTGACTTTTGTGAAAACGACCCGAGAATGGTGATTTGATGGCTCCAATGGCTTCTTATCATGCTTTTGGACTTGGGTGTATGCCCGGAATCGAATTCGGAAGTCCATAAGTTGATTTGTATTGTTTTGCCAAAATTGGACAATTTGAAGTTGAAAAGTTTGACCATAGGTCGACTTTTGTCTATCTGGATCGTAATTTGGTTTTTGGACTTGGAATAGGTCCTTTATTCTATTTAGAACTTCTCTGCAAAATTTGGTATCATTTGGAGTTGATTTGACAGGATTCAGACGTTTAGTTGCAATTCTACAGGTTCTTCACGCGATGGTATAAGGAAAGATTATGATTCTTGTTGTATACGAAGCGATACCTCGGTTGTGATTATTGTTGTATATGAGGTGGTACTTCGTTTGTGATTTTTGTTGTTTATCTCATGTTATAAAGAGTTATTGGTGAAACACTTCTTGTTGCTTTTATTCTTCCTTGTCTTATCAGTTTGAATCCGTATTTGACTATGGTGGTTCTCTTTAATTGCTTCCTTTATGTTATCTCTACGCTTACAATTCCGGGATTAGTCTATGTTATTAACTTATTTCGTATCAGTTATTTCTATGCCTTCAATTACTTCTCGTTATTTTGTTTTCATTCTGTTTATTATGTCCTAGCAGAAATCTTTACATGGCCTCGTCACTACTCTACCGAAGTTACGTTTGATACTTATCGGGTACCGTTGTGGTGTACTCATACTATACTTCTGCAAATCTTTTTATGCAGATCCAGGTACGTCTACTCGTGCTGGACGTTATTGTTCGATCATAGATGTTTGCCGGAGACTTCAAGGTATACCTGCTCGACGTCCACAGGCCTCAGAGTCACCTTCCTTCATCCTTATAGTATTTTTGCTTCCTTTATTAGACAGTGTTGTAGTAGGTGTTTGGGAATATTCTGTAGAAGCTTCTGACTCAGTCTCACCGGGTTTTGGGAGCATTGCAATTGTGTTTTAGTTATTGAGATATTTATGAGAATTGTTAGTTTATATCATGTCTTAGCTTTTATTTTCTGTCATAATCTCTCATTGGTAGGCTTACCTAGTCTTAGAGACTAAGTTTCATCACGACATCATAAGGAGGGAAAATTGGGATAGTGACAAAATTGATTAAAATTAACTAAGAAAGAAATTTGTGACGTGTTTTATAAGCTTGGTGTTTAGTAAATGGAATATCAAGTTAGACAGTGTTTCATTTCTGTAAATTATTATCGTTTTCAAATGCAGCAGTAGAATCTACAACTCACTCCCTCGGCCTTTGAAAATTATTAAGATGCTAATCATACATACGCTATACATGCACAATATAGACCACATAACAGAACACACAACATAAGGTTTAATGATGTTTGGTTTATGTGCCTCCAAATACAGCGTATGAGTAAAAGTTATTGGGTTCCCAAATATAATATGCAAGCCCCAGCGGTGTTTCTTAATTCTTTTGCTTCTTCTCGTAAAATTTTTATGCGGCGCCCAATTTTGCGCCGCCCATTGAGTTTGTACCCGCTTTTTAAAAAAAATAATTGATCCTATTTTTGGATAACTTCATATACATACACTTTTCTTGTCTTCTTTACTGATTTTTTTTCTTTTTCTTTGCTCTTAGAGTTTCTTCTTCTTCTTAGTTACAAAGTCGGTTTGTTAAATTTGTTATTATTTTAACAATGTGATGATTGAGATTTGTTCTTTATTATATTTGAAAGTTATATTTCAAATTTGAGCTCATTTGGAGTAGATTTGGGCATTGAATCATGTATTGGATTGTTGAAATTCGAAGAAAAAGTTTATGTTTCAGAACTTAAGATTTGAAATCTGAAGTTGCATTTATTAAATTGAATTACTTAAAATTTGAATTTCTGAAGTTGTATGTGAAAGACAAAAGAACTTCATATTTGATTTCTGAAGTTGCATTTAAGAGATTGAACTACTTCAGATTCGAATTCTAAAGTTGCGTTTGAAAGATAGAAGAACTTTATATTTATTTTCTCAAGTTGCATTGAATAAATTGAACTATCATATCCAAGCGGGCACACTTTGCAAGATTTTGTGCAATGTGGGTATAATTTTAGTGGTGCCCTAAAAGTGGGTATATAAGAAAGGAAATTTTACGTCTTATAAAAAAGCTTTACACCCTATTCATTTATAAATAAAAATATTTTTAAATTTGTTATGAAACAATAAAAGAACAAGAACAATATTGCAGAGAAAGAGAGAGAGAGGGAATTCTTATTGAATTTTGGGATGAATTACAATGGAATAGAACCCTCTATTTATAGGGAGATGGTAACTTAGCCACCAAGTAATAAACCCTAGAATCTCTCTAAATATGTACATTCACCATAAATAGAATTCTATTTATAACACTCCCCCTGAATGTCTATTCAACAGATAATGTGCCTCGTTAAAACTTTAACTAAAAGAAAACCCAATGGGAAAAAAATTCTAGAAAAGGAAAAAGAGTATACATGTTTAGAAATGCACCTATTGGTTGCCTCGTTAAAAACCTTGCAAGGAAAACTCAGTGGGACAAAATCTTGTAAGGGAAAAAGAGTGCAACGCGCATTAACTCCCCCTGATGAGAGCATCAATTCACATCCTTGAGCCTTCGCATCCCGATCTTGTACACTAGCTTCTTGAAGGTTGACGTTGGTAGAGATTTTGTGAACAAATCAGCCATATTATCACTTGAACGAATCTGTTGCACATTGATATCACCATTCTTTTGAAGATCGTGTGTGAAAAATAACTTTGGTGAAATGTGCTTTGTCCTATCTCCTTTTATGAATCCTCCATTCAGTTGAGCTATGCATGCTGCATTATCTTCATACAAAATTGTGGGTAGTTTGTCACATTTCACACCATATTTGTCTCGAATAAGATGTATTATAGACCTCAACCACACGCACTCTCGACTTGCTTCATGAATAGAAATTATCTCAGCATGATTAGATGAAGTAGCCACAATTGATTGCTTAGTCGATCGCCAAGATATGGCAGTGCCTCCACATGTAAATACATAACCAGTTTAAGACCGAGCCTTGTATGGGTCAGATAAATACCCAGCATCAGCATAACCAACAAGATCGGGATTGTAATTATTGCCATAAAATAAGCCCATATCGGTAGTCCCTTTAAGATACCGCAATACGTGTTTGATTCCATTCCAATGTCTCCTGGGAGCAGAGCTATATCTTGCTAAGACATTAACTGAAAAAGTTATGTCAGGCCTTGTAGTATTGGCAAGGTACATTGGTGCACCAATTGTACTAAGATATGGTACTTCAGGACTAAGTAGCTCTTCATTCTTTTATTGAGGTCGGAATGGATCCTTATTCACATCAAGTGATTGAACAACCATTAGAGTACTTAATGGATGTGCTCCATCCATGTAAAACCGTTTCAATACCTTTTCTGTGTAGGCAGATTGATGAACAAAAATTTTGTTTGCCAAATGTTCAATTTGCAAACCAAGACATAATTTTATCTTTCCGAGATATTTCATCTCGAATTCCTTCTTTAAATAATCAATTACCTTTTGGAGTTCTATAGGAGTTCTAATAAGGTTTATGTCATCAACATATACGACAAGTACAATAAATTCCGATGTTATTTTCTTTATAAAAATACATGGGCAAATGACATCATTTATATAGCCTTCCTTTAATAAATACTCACTAAGACGATTATACCACATTCGTCCTGATTGCTTTAGACCATACAAAGATCTTTGCAATTTGATTGAAAACATTTCCCGAGACTTTGAATTATGCGCGTTTGGCATTTCAAATCCATCGGGAATTTTCATGTATATCTCATTATAAAGTGAGCCATAAATGTAGGCGGTAAGCACATCCATTAAATGCATGTCAAACTTTTCATGGACAGCAAAACTAATGAGATAACTGAATGTTATAGCATCCATAACGGGTGAATATGTCTCTTCATAATCGACATCAGGCCTTTGTGAAAATCCTTGTGCAACAAGGCGTGCATTATATCTTTGTACCTTGTTTTTCTCATTTCTCTTGCGTACAAAGACCCATTTATAGCCAACAGGATTAACAACATTAGATGTTTGGACTACAGGCCCAAAAACTTCACGTTTTGCAAGTGAATTCAACTCTGATTAGATTGCTTCTTACCATTTTGTCCAATCAAGTCTTTGTCGATATTCTCCAACAGATTGAGGTTCAAGATCCTCACTTTCTTGCATAATTCTAGATGCAACATTATATGCAAAGACATAATCCACCACTATATCCACTCGATTCAAATTTGTCTCAATATCGATTGGATTTATTGATAGTTCCTTATTTTCTTGAGTCTCTGGCTCAATGGGTTCCTCATGAATCTCAGAATTTATTAAATCGTGAATTTCTTCATGAGATTCTTTCGTAGTGTCATTTTGATCATTTGTTTTCCTTTTTCTAGGATTTCAATCTTTGGAACCCAATGGTCTGCCACGTTTTAGGCGTGCTTTCAACTCATTAGCTATGACACTAGAAGATTGTCCAATAGGGACATCAATACAGATTGGAATATTCTCTGCAGGGATATGTGATTTTGTAATCCTTTTCAAATCCGTAAATGCGTCTGACATTTGATTTGATATTCTTTGCAAATGGATAATCTTTTGCACCTCTTTTTCACAAATAAAGGCACGTGGATCAAGATGAGATAATGATGGATTTTTTCACAAAATTTTTCGTTTGGTTTCACCAACTTCTCCCCCTAATTTTGGGAAAAGTGTCTCATCGAATCGACAATCTGCAAATCGTGCAGTGAACAAATCCCTCGTCAATGTTTCGAGGTAGCGAATAATGGAGGGCGATTCAAACCCAACATATATTCCTAACCTTCTTTGCGGACCCATTTTGGTGTGATGTGGTGGTGCTACAGGCATATATACTGCGCATCTAAAAATTCTTAAATGGGATATATATGTTCATGACCCAAAACTAATTGCACCGGGGAATATTTATGATAATTTGTCGGTCTGAGATGAACTAGCATTGCTGCATGCAAAATGGCATGACCCCAAACAGAAGTGGGCAGCCTCGTTTTCATGAGTAACGGTCTTGCTATCAATTGCAGACATTTAATTAAAGACTCTGCAAGACCATTTTGAGTGTGAACATGAGCTACATGATGCTTCACTTTTATTCCAATTGATAAGAAATAATCATTCAATGCTTGGGATGAAAACTCAACAGCATTATCAAGTCTAATAGACTTAATTGGATTATCGGGGAATTGCGCCCGTAATCGAATTATTTGTGCCATTAATTTTGCAAATGCAAGGTTGTGTGATGACAATAGGCACACATGAGACCATCTAAAACATGCATCTATTAAGACCATGAAATATCTAAACGAACCACTAGGTGGGTGAATAGGTCCACAAATATCCCCTTGTATACGTTCCAAAAACGTAGGGGACTCAATTCCAACCTTTGTTGGTGATGGTCTAATAACTTGCCTTGATAACAAAAAGTGCAAGGAAATCATCGTTTAAAAGAATCTTTAAATTCTTTAATGGATGCCCATTTGAGTTTTCTATAATTCGTCTCATCATAATTGATCCAGGGTGTCCCAATCGATCATGCCAAAGTACAAAAGTATTGAAATTGGTAACCTTTTGGTTTACAATAGAATGTGCCTCAATTGTACTAATTCTTGTCCAATACATACCTCAAGACAAAGATGGGAACTTCTCAATAGCCCTTTTTCTGGCCAGAGACATTTTTGGTAATGATGAGATATTCAAGATTATTCTCATCTATTGTCTCAATATGATATCCATTTCGGCAGATATTTTTAAAACTCAACAAGTTCCTCTTGGACTTGGAGGAGAACATTGCATTCTCTATAATAAGTATTGTTCCCTTAGGCAGAGTTGTAGTAGCTCTTCCAGAGCTAATTATAGAGAGAACATATGCCTTACACATACTTAAATGGGAGAAATATTTCTTCTCTTTGAATATTGTATGTGTCGTACATGAATCAACTAAATAAATATTTTTACAATTGAACTTTGATCCAAGTTTGGTTTGTGGGATATCCATGTCTGCTTCCAAAACGAGAAGATATTGGAGCCATATTAGCATGTTAACGAATAATTCAATGGTTAAGTAACGAAATAATTTCCTAAATTAAATATGTTAAAAAGATGTTCAAAGTTATACATGTAACCTTAATTGATATCCTCCTGGAAGAAAAGGTCAATGATGCTTTATCATATTACTAGGCTTACAAAGAATTTGCTTGAACACAAATATTAAAAGTACAGCATATATTTCCAAACTGCTATCGAATTGCTATTGGTACTAATTTTCTGTTTTAAGCAGAATAATATAATACTAGCATTTAAGTATACTCCTTTTGGATGAAGAACATAAACAATTTAATTTGGTACTACTAGTAAATATTGAAAAAAATGGATGGTAGTGTCCAAACTGTTATTTTAATGAAAGAGATACATTTAAAATAGTTGTACATGTTTCCATATTTTAGTCAAATACGTATGTGTAAAAGAAATAGACAAGCTACATACGTTCATTTCTGTATAAGTTTTCATCCTCTCATACAGTTAATGTCAAAAGAATCACTTAAATATCCAGGAAAATCAAGCAACTTTTAACATTATCTCATAAAACAAATACTATTATTGATACTAATGACTACTACTCATGTAAAGAACTATGATTACATGATGTTTATTCACTGGTTACTAAGAATAGGCGAAAAATAAAAATTAAACTACTCAATCATCTTTAACCATGGTTTATTTTCTCATTAGGGTGCTCAAAAAAGTCTGTCACATCCAAGTGTGTGATGTCAAAATTATTGTCAGAGACAAAATTGGTTTCAGGGCCTTTATTTTTTAGAGATACTTGATAAAGCTCAACCAAATATCTTGGTACACGACAAATATTTGCCCAATGCCCTTTTCCACCGCAACGATAGCATTCAGTTTCTGAATCATTTGCTTTTGGCTTCTCATCTTTCCCTTTCCACTTTTGGTGGTTATTTCTCTTTGGGGGATGATTAACACTAGGAAAATTTCTTCCTTGTCTACGGCCACGGCCACGACTATGACCATGACCATGACCGTGACTACGAATAGAGTCACGGCCTTTTCCACGCTTAGCATAATGGGAATACACCTCATCTACTTCAGGCAATAGTATAGACCAGTGGGTCGATTTTCATGATTTCTCATGAGCAAGTCATTGTTTCGCTCAGCCACAAAGAGAAAAGAAATCAGCTCAGAGTACTTCTTGAAACCTTTCTCTCTGTACTGCTGTTGTAAGACCATATTGGAGGCATGAAACATTGTGAATGTTTTTTCAAGCATATCATAATCAGTGATAGTATCTCCACAGAGTTTCAATTTAGAAGTAATTCTGAACATCGCAGAATTATATTCAGAAACAGACTTAAAGTCTTGGAGCCACAGATGAGCCCAATCATATCGTGCTTGTGGAAGAGTGACCAAATTTAAGTTGTCATATCTTTCTTTTAAGCCATTCCACAAAATAAGTGGATCTTTGACTGTGAGATATTCAATTTTCAACCCTTCATCAAGGTGATGGCGCAAGAAAATTAAGGCCTTAGCACAGTCTTGGGTGGATGCTTTATTTCTGTCTTTAATGGCGTCTCCAAGACCCATGTCATATAGTTCTTGCCCGAAATTTCAAGGGCAACGAACTTTCTTTTCATAATATCAGTCATAATTAAAAAGAGGAGAAAAATTACCTTAATCTTCTCAAAGAGCTTCTTGAGACGGTAGAGTCTCGTGCTGATAACGTGTTATGAAAAAATAAAAGAATAAGAACAATATTGCAGAAAAAGAGAGAGAGAGGGAATTCTTATTGAATTTTGGGATGAATTACAATGGAATAGAACCCTCTATTTATAGGGAGATTGTGACTTAGCCACCAAGTAATAAACCCTAGAATCTCTCTAAATATGGACATTCACCATAAATAGAATTCTATTTATAACAAAATTATTATTTTCTGTAGCTACCTTTTAGATTTTATAGCAAAATATGTATTTATGTATTTATGATCACTTCCTACCGATAAGCCATTAAATATGTTGTCTAACATTTTTCTCTCTCGTTCTTTCAGTTTATTCTCTCTCAAAATCACTGCATAGTATCTTATTTCTCTCTCCACGATATCCCTCTCCTCTCTTCTCTCTCCTCACTCTAGGCGACATGGAGACCTAGTAGCTGCCATGGCTATTTTTAGTATTTTTTGCTCCAAATATCTCTCCCCAGCTCTCTCCTTTATCAGCGCCATTGTCTCCCTCAATTTTTAATATTTTTTGCTCTAACAAGCTGTAATAAGTGTTAAAGTTTTTGGGGTTTTGACTGGTTAAAACTTCTTCTTTTTCTCTTCAACAGTACCATTGTTAAGTTTTCTACAGAATACCCACTAAAGCACTCAATTTCGAAGAGCCATCTTTCGATACTATAAAAGCTTTGTTAGGTTTTCTGCAGAATACCAACTAAAGCACTCAGTTTCGAAGGGTCATCTTTCGATTTGCAAATCACTTAAGAGGGACCTGTATTTGCAGGTTCATCAGCAACCATTGAAGTCGAAAGGAGAACAAAAATATGCAATGACCCTAATTGTAGATGTATTTATATGTATTCGAGTCCGAATACATTGATTTTTAGTTTGTACAATAATTTTCTCTTCTTGTATTTAGATGTATTTATATGTATTCGATAAGGCATACACTGATTTTTATTTTGTACAATAATTTTTGACTGTTGTATTTAGATGTATTTATATGTATTTGAGTTCATACAATAATATTTTTAAATGCATTGTCAGTTCTATCATTTTGATGTTATTCATCAATTAGTTATGCATTCAATCTAACTGTATTCATCTGTATTTTCAACCTAACTATATCCATCTTTATTTAAAACAACAATACAGTAAAATACTCTCAATACATATAGAAAATCAATGAATACAATCAATAAAATATACTCAATAAAGCAGTAATGCCATGTATCAGGAACAAATAAAATATTGTGAATACAAAAATAAACTTGAATACATTGATCATTGTTGTTTGATACAACAGAATACAAGCACTAGGTTCATTATAAAATATGCAGGCAGTAGGTTACTACAGGTTGTATCCGATATAAATACATGATGTATTCATATACAGAAAATCGAATACAAGCACTAGGTTTATTTTGAACCTTGAACAATGTCAGAAGAAAAAAAAACTCGAACTGTATCAGAAAAAGAGGGACTGAAACTCTGAAGAATGCTCTATTTTTTGGTGTTTAGCGTATGATAAATCTTATCGTTAATTGGATTGATAATGTTGTATGTTGTAATTAATTTAGGTGAGTTATATTAGGAGTGTATCCCATTAAATTAGCAGCTTTCCATTATTAAATAACTAGAGAAACCTATTATTACGTTGTATTCATGAATACATGGGATACAACGGCTAACAGTTGGATTGTCCTATTTTTTAGATGATTATTGCTACTGCATTCATAAATATAGTAGCTCGAATACATCATATATATTACCATAACAACTGAAAGGTAGCTACGAAAAGTGAATATGTATATGATAGTTATAGGAAATTAATAGCCACTAAACAATAGTCATTTATGAAAATTCCTCTATAAGAAAATGCTCCTTCTCAATGGCCTTCTAAGTCCATAGCATCATCCATTAGTTATCCGCAAGTTCTATTCAGCCCAAGCCCTTTTTCGTCTCTCTCTGACCTCTTTTTCATTCGGAGTTTTGGCGTGGTATGGCAATGTACCCACAGAATTAGCAGAAAAAACCCTACTTATAAATATTTGCATCAATTAGCCAATAAATATATATCACAACAAAAACGTGTATATCACACTTTATTTTTACTTCTTTGTGTATATCAAAATGTAAATTAAATTTTTATTTTCATTCTTTGTTTATCTAAAATATAAATTATAAATATAGTTATTTAAAATTTATTGTTATCTCTGTATTAATGTATATCACAATAAAAAAAATTATATTATTTATATATCACATTGTATAACACATAGAAAATGTGGATTCCAAAATAGATATCACAAGTTTATTTTCCTTCTTTGTATATCTCAAGAATTTATTTTCCTTCTTTGTATATCAAAATGTATATCAAAAAATTATTTATTGTCACAACTTGCTCTAAACATGTTATATCAAAATTTATTTTCTTTCTTTGATCAAGAACAAAATTGAAGTAAGTTTATTCAAAATGAATTCGCCCTCTTAAAATCAAATTGGATGATTTAACCGTACAGTGTCATCTAATAATGTATATCACGATATATAATATAATATACACATAGGTCTACATAGTTATATATATAGATGTACACCATCTCAAACACATTTTTTTTCCACAATTAAAAAAAGAAGGGAAAAAATTGGCATCTGTCTCTTTAAAAAGAAAGAGAATAAGAGGGAATGTCTCGAGTAGAGCCTATTTCCATCGGTAATTCATGTCATATTTTCATATGTAATTCATGTCATAATAGTATATTAATTAAGGTCATTGACTGAAACCCCAATTAACTAGTCTTGCTGTATTTTTTGAACTTGAGGCCAAAAAAATTCTCTTCTGTATGTATTTCATCGTTTAAGGATCCGATGGTATATTCAACAAGCTTTTCAATCATTCACAACAAAATATTTTTTGTGCGTCGGTAAAAAAAATATGATTTTTAGGTGAAAGATACTATTTCATCAATCGAGTCACAGGTATCTAACATATTCCACAGGAATATATTTTAGTAATTTGAATTGCTGATTGATTTGTTTGAGAGAGATAATTTGGTTGATGGGGTTTTTTGTGCGTCTACTAATGTTGTTTTTCGTTTTACTTGATCCAGTTTATAATTGTACAGTACACTTTAAGAAGATTAGGTGGAGAGAAAAGAAGAAATAGGGGAGAAAGAAGAAGAGATACAGCGAGAGAGAATAAGTAAGGAATTATGAGAAATCTTGTGGAATACGTATAGCTTGTAAAGTATGGATTTATTTTTTATTTTCAAATTGTAGATAAGTAAATGATTGATTTCTTAGATAAGGTATTTTCTTCAAATTTACCCTAGTTTTGGTTCTGATTTCGGGAATTAAATTGTATCTCGTCTCCAAATTTTTCCTCCGTCGTGGTCAAAGTACCAAAATTGTTTGACCACATCCGGTACGACAAAATACTTATCTGTGAGGGAGAGACTTCTTTTTATTCGTGTGTAAAATAGTTATACATACGTACATGCTTTGTGCTAGGGCTCGAGCAATCTATACGGGCACGGTTCGTTTAACCGTTTGGCCCTTACGATAAATCCTACTTATTGAGACCATTTCATCACGAAGTTTCTTTTCTTGCTAAAGTCGATATTCGAGGGTAATGGCCCCAGTATTCGAGGTTGATCATAGAGAGAACGCATCCTTAAAACCACTTATAAATTTAATTGTTATCAGAGAAACATCATATCTCAAATCTCCGGAAACCTTATAAAACATCCAAATATCATTCTCTTGCGCTAGAAAACTCAACGGAAGGTTGCATGTTTTCAATGAGGGAAACCAACCCATACATGTCAATGACTCCGAACACCAAACATCTGCGTGCTTCCTCCTTAACTCAACCACAAAATTAGGGGTTTTGACACAGTTACCCACAAAAATAAAACTATTTACCCTTGTCTACCCATTTATTTTTCTACCCATAACTAATTATATTTTTTACCCATAATAGTTTTTGTGGGAAATTTTTTCTTTATTCTCCAATTCCTTTTTTTCTTTTTTTTCTTTTCTCCTTTTCTTTTTTTTAGTTTTCTTCTTATTTTTTTTCTTTTTTTCCTTTTCTAATTTCATTTAACTTCTTTTTTTATATTCTTTTTCTCTTCATAATCTAATTTCATTTACTGTTTTCACTATTTTTTATTATTCTTTTTTTATATTATTATTAAAGAAAAATCAAATTGTGTACCAATTAAATGTAGCTAATATAACCAAAAAATATTAACATATGATACCAGTATAGTATATAGCTATACACCTCAAGATGCTAAGTGATAAAATCCCATCACCAAATAAATCTAACCGATATTCTCTCTCTAGGATTTTTCTCTCAAAGATCTGTCAGCACTGTAGCTGTGAGTAGTGCCAAACAGTGGCAAATAGTACTGCAACAGTGCCCAAATAGTGCCCAAATAATAGATCGCAGTACTGTTCATCGCGCAAAAAACTGGCGATTTGAGCTTCCATGGCCAACATGGCCGGCGACCAGCCTTCATCTATGGTTGGTCAGCCATCAACAAGCCTCGATCCATCAAATCCAGCAACAAATAACAACATTCAACCACTAGATTATAGCAGATTGTTGAAACCTTCAACATTCAACAATCAACAATCAGATGCAGGTGAAAGATCCATCAGTTGAGCCAATTCCTTTCAAACGAACTACTTTCTTACATGGACAACCTTTTGTCAAGTTCACAGAATCAGAGGTTGATAGAATGAATATTATTGAAGGTCTACAGTATGCTGTGCTAGGTAAGTTCTCTTATGGATGGTCAGATCTTCAAAAATTGCGCAAATTAATCCCTGTCCAATGTGGTATTAAAGGTGATTGTAATATTGGTTTCTTAAGAGACAAACATGTACTGATTCATCTAACTTTGAGGGAGGATTTTCAGAAAATCACTTCAAAAAGCACCTACTATATTAAGGCAGAAGATGGATTTGAATACCAAATGAGACATCTCATATATGATAAAAATTTCAAAGTCGGAGAAGAAACACCTATGGCGATGGCATGGATTTCGTTCCCACAATTACTGCCCACGTATTTTGTGAAGGAATGTTTGTTCTCTTTAGCCTCTGCTGTTGGAATACCACAACAATTGGATTTGGCAACCATAAATAAAACAAGGCCTAGTTGTGCTCGAGTAAAGGTACTTATCGACCTACTTGCAGATTTGCCAAAGAAAGTGCGTATGGACATCGAAGATGAGGCTACTGGAGTTGCGAAAACTGAATGGGTGAAAATCCAATATGATTTCGTACCAAAAATATTGCAAGGAATGCAAATTGAAAGACCATGATATGATAGACTGCTGGAGGCTACATCCAAATTTAATGGAACACAAATCTGATGAGAAACACGCTACTGCTGTGGTTCAAGCCAATATGGATATTGTTTCTGAGAAACAGGGTACTTTGGCTACTATTTCGAACCAAAATGGACCTTTGCTAATCTTGTCGAGTGGTAAAGTGGGTGGGAATCCAGCTGAACAATAGAAGGAAGTCAAAGATAATAAAGTGAAGTCTGTCAACAAACAAAAGGATGTTCAAGTTCTAGCTATTGCTGGAAAGGAATTAGCTCCTGCTCAAATTAGTGGAAAAGAGTTAGTTCTAATTAAAGAGGGTGCAAAGCAGGTAACATTTGCTAACAAGTTTGCAGTATTGGAAGTCGAAGATGATGAACATGTGGAAAATGATCAACTGGATCAGGCGACTGCTCAACTGGCCTTGGTGAATAGTAGCAGTCCAATAACAAATCCTATGTCTACTGGAAATCTCAATCCAGCGGCTCCAAAGTTTGTTCCTACTTCAAATGGAATTAAGTCCGGAGAAATCGAGTCTGCTATTCCTAACGGGAATGGTAAGGAAGCGGGGAATAACAATGATGTTATACAAGGAAATTTGAGGCTGAGGGCTATCAAGTCGAAATTTTGGCTAGAACAACAGGAGGCTGATGATGAAGAGGATTGGGGAGATGGTTTTGTTGGTTATTCATCAGAAGAAGTTGATCGTGAGGCATATCATGATAGTGCAGCTTTAAATCATGCTATTTCTAGCACAGGTCATGGGAATATGAGAAGGAACAAATCACAAAAACAACAACAACGTCAGGCAAGTTTGGTTACTATACATGCTGGAAATACATTGATGACTCAAGGTACTGTTGGAAATACATTGATGACTCAAGGTGTTTCTCAAGACAGGCCAAATCCAATATTGGTAGGTAAAGATATGAATGAAGAAGGGGAGGAATATGATATCTTAAATCAATCCACGGCAGAGGCATCGAGAAAAGGTGACCTATCACATACGCATAGTGGAAAAATAAAAAAGCACCTACAAGGAAAAATAGTTTGGACGACAAGGTTGGTGATTTTTTAAATGTTAGGCGACCTCCAATGAGAGTTGCCAAAAAAAAGCAGGCTGCCCAACTACATCAACGAGGTCCAACCAGTCAAAAAAGAAATGATGATTTTTGAATACATTTTGAACACGGTTGAAGAAAACAACAAAGAATTACAAATTGAAGATTTTACAATTTTGGAAAAGAAGGGACAAGATTTTAATTCCTACTACATTCTATTTTATCAGTTTATAAGTATTCTCATTTGTAATATCATCACAGAGTATGTTATAAACTCTGTGATGATCATTGAATATTTGGCTCGTCCAAGTTCTTATTTTTTACATGCTTGCTAGTGAGGCTATTTTATGCCCCAATAGAATTAGTAAGGTAAGGTTTAGCCCGGTTTGTGTTGCCTTGGTCCTATGCCTTTGGAAAAATATATCCAAGGCATATAGGTAACAATACCGGAGCTATTATCTCCCTTATTTGTACTTTTCCTATTTGTTGTATGTTTCTTTTCTTTTATTAATAAAAAACTAACCCTAGGTGCTTGCCTAGCGGATTGCCAAAACAAAAAGTATATATCTATACCAACAGGGTATACAATTGTACGCAAAGAGTTAAAAAAAATTTAATTCAATTATTAAGCTGAAATAACATCAGTTATCAGTAAAAGTTTCAAAAAATTCTAAAAGGATCTAATTGTAAGAGTATATCGTTACATTATATAGCATACTATAATATCTTTTTTTTTTTGCATTTTTAATTTGCCCCACACGCTTGGCAAAAGCTTAAAGCAAATTAAAAGGGAAAATGCAAGTGAATTTACGGGTAATAAGTATATTGTTATAGTATATTGTATACTATTGCAGCATACTATTACAGTATATTGCATACTATTACAGTATACTATAACAATATATTGTATACTATAACAGTATAATGTTGCAGTATAACTATATACTCCTATAGTATATTGTATACTGTAGCGGCATACTGTTAGGTAACTGTTTACTTCTTTGATTATTACAATATAACATTGCAGTATATTGTAAACTGTAATAGTACATTGTTGCAGTATAGCTGAAAATGTTTGTTTATGTTTAGTCAACAATGGCATGCTAAAAATGTTGGTTTATGTTTAGTCAGCAATGGCATGCCAATTGGAAGAGTTGGTGGAAAGAGTTGGCATGAATGCTAGGAAGAAGCTTCCTCCTTTGATGTCACCCATGACATCAAGAGGAGGTAGTTTGATGTCACCAATGACATCAAGAGGAGGTCCTTACCTCTACAAATAGATGCACTCTTTCATTTGTAAAAACCATCCCAAAAAATAATACAATACACTGTAGTGAGTAGAGAGTTAAGAGAGAAATTCTCTTAAGTGTAATTGGAAAATCTCCCCTTCCTTTGTAAATAATAGAAACGCAATTGTTCTCTGGTGGACGTAGGATTATTTTGATCTGAACCACGTTAAATCTTGTGCTCTTTCTTTTACGTTTCTGCTAACAATTACTATCAGACCGACAGGATTGTTTAACGATCCAAGGAGAAAGAACAAGCAAAGATGAGTTCCATGAAGTTTGAAATTGATAGATTCAGTGGACGCAACAACTTCAACATCTGGAAGATCCAGATGATGGCGTTACTGCGGAGGGAAGGTTCAATCCATGCTATTGACGGAAAGTATCCTAAGGATATATCAACTCCCGACATGGAGAAGATTGAAGGGGATGCATTGAGTGCAATCCAACTATCCTTTGCACCTAACGTGCTTTGTGAAGTGAGTATAGGTACCGAAGAGACAACCAAACAGTTATGGGAAAAGCTAGAAGGGCTATACCAAGACCGATCAGTGACAACAAGGATGTTGTTACAACGGCGTCTTCACACATTTAAGATGGGGTCAGGTACTTCGTTACAAGATCATTTAGATGCGTTCAATAAACTTGTCATGGACTTACAGATAGCAGGAATTAAAAGGGAGGAGGAGATGATTGCATGTGTTTTTCTATTTTCATTGACTTCAGGATATCGTGATATTGAGAATTCAATGATGTATAGCAAGGAGCCTATCAAGCTTGAGCAAGTGCAGCAGGCACTTAACTCTAGTGATGTGCGGAGGCACATCGAAGGAGACAGAGACAACCAGGCAAGTGGGCTCTTTGTGAGAGGCCGGACTAGCCAACAGAGAAAGAGCAAATCAAAGTACAGATCAAAGTCTCGTGTGAACAAGAAAAATACAGAGTGTTGGGATTGTGGCAAGAAAGGGCACTTTGAACGAGATTTTCCAATGTCAAAGTCCAAGGAAAAGGCGAATGCATCTACAGTTGGACAGGTACATGATTTTGATAATGATTATGTACTAACAACATCGTGTAATAATAGTAGTTATGGAAACAAATGGGTGTTAGACTCTGCTTGTACTCTGCATATGACGTTCCGAAAAGACTGGTTTAGCAGCTATGAGAAAAGTGGAGGAACCGTAGTAATGGGCAATAATGCAACTTGTGCAATAGTTGGCATTGGCTCAGTGCGAGTTCGCTGCCATGATGGAGTCGTGAGGACTATTACACAAGTCCGTCATGTTCCTGATCTGAAGAAGAATTTGATCTCCTTGGGTACTCTGGATGAACAAGGCTACAGGTACATGAGCGAAGCAGGAACTATGAAGGTGACTAAAGGTTCTTTAGTCATGCTGAAAGGCAAGCTGGAGAACGGCCTTTACACATTGGCCGGAAGCACCATTGTTGGCTCTGCAAATGCATCTACAGTGCAGTTATCTAATGATGACAAGGCAAGACTATGGCACATGAGACTGGGTCATATGAGCGCACGTGGACTGGAGATGTTGAGCAATCGTAACCTTTTGGAAGGTGAGAAGATCAGCACACTTGACTTCTGTGAGCACTGCGTTCTAGGGAAGCAGAAGAAGGTCAGCTTCAGCACTGGCAAACACAAGACAAGAGGAGTGCTAGACTACATCCATTCAGATTTATGGGGTCCCTCTAAACTTCCATCGAAGGGCGGAAAGAGGTATCTTCTCACTTTTATTGATGATTTCTCACGAAAGGTTTGGGTGCATTTTTTGAAGGCAAAAAGTGATGCTTTTGAAGCATTTAAAGAGTGGAAGATTTTGGTTGAAAATCAAATGGAGCGGAAAATCAAGTATCTTCGCACAGACAATGGCTTGGAGTTTTGCAATGAAGAGTTAATGAATTATTCAAGGTTCATGGGATCTCAAGACATAGGACTGTCAGGCATACCCCACAGCAGAATGAAGTTGCCGAGAGAATGAACAGAACTCTTCTTGAAAAGGCTTGTTGAATGCTCATACAAGCCAAAATGTCCACAGTATTTTGGGCCGAAGCAGTTCACATTGCTGCTCATATTGTCAATCGATCTCCAGCATCGGCAATTGACTTTAAGACTCCGAATGAGGTATGGTCAAGTGAACCCTCTAACTATTCATACTTACGAGTATTTGGGTGTCCAGCTTATTATCACGTTAATGAAGGAAAGCTTGAACCAAGGGCTAAGAAGGCCATATTCTTAGGGTATGTGGATGGAGTAAAAGGATACAAACTTTGGTGTTTGTCTTTACTCAAATTTATAGGTAGTAGAGATGTCACCTTTGATGAATCCTCTATACTTGATCCCCGTAAATTTTCCGTGGAGTTTTCAGGAAACAAGAACAACGAGCAGGTGGGGCCTCCGGTGGAGCTTGCCAAGGAAAAGGATCAAGAGACTCAGGTTAAAGAGATGTAGACCTTGAAGAACTTGCTGTCAATGAACATACACAATTGCGAAGGGGAGGGAGAAGAGGCAGACACGAGAACCGGAACGCCTTATAAATCAAGCAAACTTGATTGCATATGCGTTCGTAGCTGCACAAGAAGAGATTAAGGATCTGGAGCCCTCCTCGTATATTGAAGCAACTTCTTGCAAGGATGCTGCACAATGGCGGTTAGCCATGACTGAAGAGATGGAGTCTCTTCACAAGAATCAGACATGGGTCTTAGTGAAAAGACAAAAGGGGAAGAGGACAGTTGGATGCAAGTGGATCTACAGAAAGAAAGAGGGAATTCCTGAAGTGGAAGATGCTAGGTTTAAGGCGAGATTGGTTGCAAAAGGTTTCAGTCAGAAGGAGGGAATTGACTACAATGAGATTTTCTCTCCAGTCGTGAAGCATAACTCAATTCGCGTGCTACTAGCATTGGTTGCACAATTTGACTTGGAACTTCAATAGCTTGATGTCAAAATTGCTTTCTTACACGGTGATCTAGAAGAGACAATCTATATGGATCAGCCTGAAGGTTTCCTAGCTGAGGGAAAAGAAGATCACGTATGCCAACTAAAGAAGTCTTTGTATGGTTTGAATCAATCCCCTAGACAGTGGTACAAGAGGTTTGATGCATTCATAACTACACATGAATTCTCAAGGAGTGCATTTGATAGCTGTGTGAATCACAAGAAGATGTCTGGTAACTCAATGATTTATTTACTGTTGTATGTTGATGATATGCTTATTGCTGCTAACAACATTACAGAGATAAATGTTTTAAAGAAACTGTTGAGTAAGGAATTTGACATGAAGGATTTAGGAGCTGCAAAGAAAATCCTTGGTATGGAGATTTCAAGAGAAGACGGTGTTGTACATCTTTCTCAGAAGAGGTATATTGAAAGGATTCTCGACAAATTCAATATGCATACATGCAAGCCCGTAAGTACACCATTAGCTCCTCATTTTAAACTTTCAGAGTTACAAATGCCTCAGTCCGAAGATGAGGTGGAGCATATGTCAAAGATTCCTTACACCAGTGCAGCTGGTAGCATTATGTATGCTATGGTATGCACATGTCCAGATATTACTCAATCTGTAAGTGTGGTAAGTAGATACATGTCCAGCCCAGGAAAGAGGTATTGGGAAGCCGTCAAGTGGATATTGAGATATCTCAAAGGAGCTTCTGGTGTTGGTCTGACCTTTTCAAAAAAAGTGGTGGAGGTATTTCAATTCTCGGTTATGTGAATTCTGACTATGCAGGAGATCTTGACAGAAGAAGGTCCACAACTGGATACATCTTTACCCTCGTTGGAAGTGCCGTTAGTTGGAAGTCGACTCTGAAGTCGATTGTCGCTTTGTCTACGACAGAAGCAGAATACATGGCAGCAGCGGAGGCGATGAAGGAAGCTATCTGGTTGAAAGGTTTAGTAGCGGAATTGAGTTTGGTTCAGCTGGAATCAACTCTTAGATGTGATAGTCAGAGTGCTATTCATCTAATGAAAAATCAAAGATTTCATGAGCGCACTAAACACATTGATGTCAGATTTCATTTCCTTCGAGATGTTGTTGAAGAGGGAACTATCAAGGTCGTGAAGGTTATCACAGACGATAATACTGCAGATATGTTGACCAAGATAGTCCCGCTCGCTAAGTTTGCACACTGCAAACACTTGGCAGGGGTGTGCATCAACTGATGCAACTCCGAAGAGAACAGTTGTTAGGTGGAGGTGGTATGTTCAACCATGGTTTAATTCTTCTTATTTCTTACAACGGGATTGCCCAGTAAGCTTAGAAGTTTTGGCCAGAGTTGTTCACACGCACGCTCGAAACGCAAACCAAAGTGGAGATTGAAAATGTTGGTTTATGTTTAGCCAACAATGGCATGCTGAAAATGTTGATTTATGTTTAGTCAACAATGGCATGCCAATTGAAAAAGTTGGTGGAAAGAGTTGGCATGAATGCTAGGAAGAAGCTTCCTCCTTTGATGTCACCCATGACATCAAGAGGAGGTAGTTTGATGTCACCAATGACATCAAGAGGAGGTCCTTACCTCTATAAATAGATGCACTCTTTCATTTGTAGAAACCATCCCAAAAAACAATACAATACACTTTAGTGAGTAGAGAGTTAAGAGAGAAATTTTCTTAAGTGTAATTGGAAAATCTCCCCTTCCTTTGTAAATAATAGAAAGGCAATTGTTCTCTGGTGGACGTAGGATTATTTTGATCTGAACCGCGTTAAATCTTGTGTTCTTTCTTTTACGTTTCCGCTAACAATAGCTATATATTCTTACAGCATATTGTATTGCGTAGCAGTATACTATTGGGTAGTGGTGTTCTTTTTCGATTTTCAGCTGAAATTTCCAACTCAATCACCTCAAATCAGCTCCAAATGCTATCAAATTTCATTATGAACTTCCAGAAGGTATTATAAGCAATATTTAACAACACCCACTTTGAATCAAACAAGAAATCTACAAA
This sequence comes from Nicotiana glauca, assembly GCA_026770625.1. Taxonomy (NCBI): domain Eukaryota; kingdom Viridiplantae; phylum Streptophyta; class Magnoliopsida; order Solanales; family Solanaceae; genus Nicotiana; species Nicotiana glauca. The sequence goes on along the minus strand of MU775950.1, from coordinate 55,437 downwards.
ATAAAAATTTTAAGCCAAGGCAAGAGCAAGAGCTAGTGAAAGAATAATCAAGAAAAAGTAAAGCAGAATTGAAACTAACCAGAGCTCAACTTCTCAGATAATCAGATCTAATTTCTTTTTGAAGAAGGATATAAGGGAAATGGAAGAACAATTTTGTAAGAACAAATTACAAGTAAGTCAAGAAATAGCAAACAAGAAAATAATTCAAGGATTTGGAGTTACTAAAATTAAGACCAAGCCTTCTTTAATCTTGAGTCTTCACCCAAATTTCTCTGCTCCTATAGAGTCATCAACTACCTACTAAGGGTAACTTAAAGTTGTACCCTTGTCCAAATTTTCAGTGTAGAAAGGTAATATAGCTTCTCATGCGGTCTTGGCCGGTGATACGAATCTCATTTGCATCAATAGATGTTTCTACTCTTGGCTTTTCCATCTTTTGGTACCGATCCATCTATTATTAATAACAACAAATCAAGTCAAAAATCCAAAGAAGCAACCTAGAATGAACAATGTCCATCACATTTTCACAAGGTCTTTATAGTTCTTGGAAACAAGCATAAGAACTTCCACTGTTACAGCGACTTTCACCTCTATCACACAAATCCAAACCCAAACATCATCTTTATAAATTCACAACCAATTACATAAAGGTGAAGAAAGAAAAAAAAAATAGCAACATTCTTTTGCACATTTCTCTCAATCAATCCTCATAATATGGCCAAACAAGGAAGACAACCGGGTCACAGAGGAGCTCCACATTCAACCAGATTTCACTCATTATGAGGAAATCAAAAGCACCGTAATCAGAAGAAAAGAGGAAACTTGAAGCCAAACTCCCACATTAAACAAAATTTACCAAAACCAGACAAAACCCAATTCAACAAACACCAAAACAAATCAAAGCAAGCAAAAACAACTACATAACTAATAGAGGAAATTTAGAAACCAAACTTCAACATTCAGCAAACTTGCCCTAAACATTCAGCAAACTTGCCCTACATAACATTCAACAAACTTCCACTGTTACAGCGACTTTCACCTCTATCACACAAATCCAAACCCAAACATCATCTTTATAAATTCACAACCAATTACATAAAGGTGAAGAAAGAAAAAAAGAATAGCAACATTCATTTGCACGTTTCTCTCAATCAATCCTCATAATATGGCCAAACAAGGAAGACAATTGGGTCACAGAGGAGCTCCATATTCAACCAGATTTCACTTATTATTAGGAAATCAAAAGCACCGTAATCAGAAGAAAAGAGGAAACTTGAAACCAAACTCCCACATTCAACAAAATTTACCAAAACCAGACAAAACCCAATTCAACAAACACCAAAACAAATCAAAGCATGCAAAAACAACTACATAACTAATAGAGAAAATTTAGAAATCCAACTTCAACATTCAGCAAACTTGCCCTAAACCAAATAAAACCTAATTTAGCAAAAACCAAAATAAACGAGAAAATACCCAGCGATAAGGCGATAACCAGCCTCATATCGTTGTTGATGCCGACCAGTCCGAGCCACCAATTCAGACATTTATGTTCCCAAGAAAACAAAAAAAAAATACTAAAATAAATATGCTAGTCTTATCACAATCCTCGGCTAAATCCAATGTAACAAAAAGCCTTTAACCATTCTTGAACTTTCCCTTTTCTTGTAAAATTCCCTCTGCGTTGTACTCAACCCGTTTCTCCTTCATAAACAGCCATAATATTGCTCCATTTCCTTTGTTTGTGAAAGTTTTCAAAGGAAGAAAAAAACAAAGGTAATGTAGGTAAAGAATAAGCGGGTAAATAGTTTGGAAAGCATGGGTAGGAGTAGTAAATAGTTTGGGCCTGGGCATTAAAGGGTAAATAGTTTGGAATTAATGGGTATAAAGTGAAATTTTCTCAAAATTATTCACGAGCCTATTATTAAAATCTTCCCTACCCAAATAGGTATTCCCAGCAGTGGCTTTCACCTCAGAAATCCTTTGATAAATAGTCAAGATACACACATCACAAATATCGCTTTCTAAATAAAGAACAAGAACATTCTGCTCACCTTTTATTGAACCTTCCATGTTCAAACCATAGGAACCTCTCTGTTGTCCACTTTGCAAGAATAGGTGCATAGAATTCTCTTAAAATATCAAACAACTGTTGTTGATCTAACTTTAGAGAAGTAACATAATTTGCAGTATAGTCTGGAAGCCATTGGTCCATCGGTAGCATTAAACACTTCACTCCCTGTGCACCTTGCAGTTGCAAAGGACCCTACTTAATTCCCAAAAGCATCAATCATCTTGGTTCATCAAATAAGAACCCAACGACATGTCCATCAGTTCCACAATCAGGTTTGCAAGAATAAGGATAATCTTCAGAGTGAGCATGGAATTTGCATGGTGGCTGAATAGATCCAGCAGTGGCCAACAGATGATTGGTCCCTGCTCATTGTCCCACACTGCCAGGTAACAACCCAACGAGCCCGCTCCACCATCTGAAGAACAAAAGAAGAGTGTTTACAATCACCTTCTTTGTATCTCCAATGAGCCACGAAACCGTATTTAGATTGCAAGTGCATCTCCCTTTTGCAAATCTGAACTTTATCCATATTAAGCTTCTTCTCTAGCACCTCGCAGTAAATGTTGTACAAACTCTTATAACGTCCTGAAAGAACATGATAATTGGAGAATGGAATTGGCACCACATAGACTTGATAACCATGAAAAATCATAAATGACTCCGCAGGAATAAACGGATTAATCAACAGATATGGGATAGCCTAAAATATTGTAAAACCCATGGGATATTTTGGCACCATGAAACAAGGAACCATTTACCTGTCCCGCATCCACCCACTTTCATTTGTGCAAGCCAAAAGCATGTAGAAGCGAATAGTTCTACTAGGACCACGAAATTTTGCAAACCTTTCCCTGTTCGACATTGCATCGACACCTGGCGGGCAAACTTCATGGAAAGCAGTTGATCAAAATCAGGAACCCACCAATTGCAACCACCAGCCCCCAAATTTGCAGCAACAAAGTTCTGAAAATTGGAAGACTCCATTGTCACCAGCAGATCAAGTAACTGGGAGAAATAGAGATAACTCCTTACAAATGAACAGCTTAAGCCACTGGGTGTCAGTCTGGTAAGAACTTTCATAACACTTGGCTTTAATCTGAGATAGCCTTTGTCGCAGACTACCACCTTGTGGATTCTGGATTTCAAAAAAACAAGCTCCTCAGCCAAAGTGTCACCACCAGCAATGTCCACCGGTGAAGGCATTGTTGTGCAATGGCGAAGCGACTCGATCGCAGTACTCTAGGTGCTGTCAAAGAATATCTTGTCCACAGGGCTTATATCCTTCAACCAATCCAGAGTCAAGCTCTCCAATACACTCCTTCACATCACTGGCAGTTGTATCGTCCACTATGGCCTCCTGCATCACTGTTAGTGGCTAGCCTGCACGGCTGGACATGCAGGAAAGATAGAGCTGGATGCCGCACAGTTGCTTAGACATAATCGGGTAATTTTGATAGAGCTGGATGCCGCACAGTTGCTTAGACATAATCGGGTAATTGTCTTGCATCTTCAGTAGCAAGCCAAGATTGCTAGAGATTCGAGTGTTTACCATTGGATAAAATTGGAGATAATTCAAATCCATAGAGTCCGGAACGATGAGAACTCCAAATGGAATGAACTGCAGCTCAAATTTAATGGAACACAAAGGAAAACAGATTTTATTGATAACTCAAAGAAAAGTACAAAGGAAACTGATAAAAAGTACAATAAGGAGAGCAGAATGGTGATGAGAAGACTTAGAAGAACAGGGATGAGAAATCAAAACTTGCTCAACAAACTTCTTGCCTACTCCACTATAATGGCACTGTGTTATTAACTAACCCCACCCTCTACAATCTTTTGACAGAGCCAAGCCCTTAACCTGGATCCCAAGTATAATATGTGAGCCCCTGTGATGGTTTCTTAATTCTTTTGCTTCTTCTCAATGGCCTTCTAAGCGCACCAGCATCACACTGCCCTGTTTTCCAGGTTCCATGCGCCCTTTTGCAGGATGCTAAGTTAATATTGACGGCACATCATGGACTGGGTGGCCTTTCTTGTTTCTTTCCATTATCCTTCGAGCAAGAGAAACTTGCTTCCCAACGGCAAATATGAATGCCTTACCTTTTCCACCAGCACCCCTGGCAGTTCTTCCAACACGACGTACATATTCGCTAGGGTCTCGAGGATAATCAAAGAGGACCACATGGTCTACACCTTCAAAGTCGATACCTCGGGATGCTCTGCAACATTGTTTAGAAGACATTAATTCAGATCTCTTGTCCCTTTTTCTTGTTGATTAGTGAGGAAAACAACTGAAGCACGTCATCAAACTGACACATGAATAACTATATGAAAAAAATCTAAAAAGGAGTTTGCTACAGTACCTGTCGGTGCACACCAAGAACAAAGAAACGTTCTCCATCTTTGAACGGCGAAACTCCTCCATGTTTGCAAGTCTCCTTCCTTGGTCCAGTGCAGCATGGAAGGGTAAAATTTTTATGGAGAATCCTTTCCTGTCAAAGCGCTTTAATGCATTCTCAACTTTTCTGCAGCTATCAATCTGCATATGCATGCAGGAACGAGAACTTTCATATATGCAAACCAAGAGTAATAAATATACTTGCAGAAGAAACTAAATCTTATTCACCTTGTTACAGAAGACAATTGTTTTTGGAACTGGGCTATCCTCCACCAGATGAAGTAGGGCATTCTTTTTATTGATAAAAGCTGTGTCCGGACTTTTTTCAGCTGTTTCATCTCCACTGCAATCTACAAGGAACTGGAAGTGCAAAAATCAGAGCATCAGTGCCACAGTTATGGAGACATGACACGACTCTTCTTATAATATAAAAAAATACATGAAATGACTCTATGCCCAGATTGGTGTTTTTATGTGTATCCATGGAAGACGCCTCTCACCTTTTGAATAGAAGGTAGTGAGGCTATTTCAGTATAATGAAGCAAGAGTTGAGGCTCTATGATGCAAGAAGGACAATACACAAAATAAAGACTTAACGTAGTCTGTTAGATGAGTCTGACTGCTAAAATGTCTACCAAATAGCTAGACGGACTGACTGGATCACAGATCCATTAGAGTGCCCCTGATTGGAAGGAAGGAAATATATTTGTAAATCTTGTCCACCTACAGGGGAATGAGAGTGGAGACTACATGTAACCATCAAACTAGAACTTCACCTCAAACAATGACCTAAGGAAGGAGTCTTGTACATTCATGCTATCACATAATACGTCATTAAGCATGGGAGTTGTATAGTTGAAACAGCTAAAATTAACTTGTATATTGTGGTTGTCAAATGGTAAATAATGCTTTAGCATAAAATAGATGGAAAAGAAAATCTCCCACATTGTCATGTACTTAGGATGTTGGTAGCATAAGGTAGACTATATGCTACCTCTCTTCAAGAAAAGCTACTGATTTTCCAGTGTGTATCTGTCAGCTAAGATTCCCGGACACGGGTGCGGATCTAGAGGTCGGATCCTTCAAAACGTAAATTCTAAGATTCGAGGATCCGGCTAAAAATAATTCAAGAAACTAAAAATATAAAAATATCTCTAAATTATGAGAAGTTTGTGAGGAATACTTATGTGTAGCTTGTAAAGTGTGGATTTCTTTTTTAGCCTCGAGTTGTAGATAAGTAAAGGATTGATTTCCTAGCTACATTAAGTTATTTCTTCCCCAGTTTTGGTTTTAATTTCGGGAATTAAATTGTATCTTGTCTCGAATTTTTCCGTACGTCGTGGTCAAAGTACCCAAATTGTTTGACCAAATCCGCTACGGATCCCATACCCACACCCAAACTAGTGTCGTGTCGACACAGATGCGGCACCTAAATTGCCGTGTCGGAGCAACTTAGATTTAGAGTACCAGCATAGTTTTCTTGTTTCCATTTGAACTTTTTGTAATTATCACATACAGAAATTTCTTTTTATTTTTTTGACATGGTTCGAAACTTGGTGGATAATGGGTCCACCCCTCTACCCTTCTCCGCTTTAAGTACCAGGCTTTGTCTGCAGCATGGTTTGAACTTGTAATGTGTGTCTTATCACACAACACGACAAGTGTTGCACTCTTACCACTAGACCAAAGCCTTAGGAGCCACATCTAAACATTTCTATCTAACAGTTTCATTTTCTACTGATACACTCTCATATTGATATTCTTTTCCTCCTAGTATTGAAAAAATTTGTAAAAAATTTCAATATTAATAGGATATGGACCGAGAAACAATAGCTCCATAGAACGCATGTTGCAATTATTAAATTGTTACCATAGAGTGAACAAAGAAAATGATATAGTTTTAGCTGCGGAAAAACTATCAGAAGGTAAAGCAAAGACAAAGATAAGAATATGAGTAGGGGAGATGATAAATCTAACATATCAAAAGCAACAGGTATTAGAATTACGGATTTCTCTTGAACGAAGGGATGTTGTCCTCAACAAAGGACTCAAGCATCCAAGATCAAGTGAAAAATAAATCAAGACTCGAAGAGTGTCTGAGCTAAAGATTATTTTGTTCGTAGTGTGGATTCTAAATTCATTGTTCGTGAGAACCATCCAAGTGTTTGTGGCGAATAAGTCAAACACAAATTCAAGACGAAGATTCGAAATCAAACTTTTCAAGCCTTTGAATCGCAACCAAAGTCGAACTCAACATATCTAATATTCTTCTTGAGAAAAATCAGAAGAGACTAGAGAGAAAGATTGCAACCTTCATTGCATATTGAAATCGAATATTATAATTTGCAACATTTTTCTTGCCTTGATTATTTTCAGGCACGAAACTTGTGTTTACATATATTTTGGATTACCACAAACTATTTCAAGACCTACACATATCCACACAATCAGAATAATGAAAAAGAGCAAAGAATTCTTTATCATCCAGGACAATGAAGACAATCATTAGAAGAACTGCATAATAACCAAAGAGTCATCCAATTTCACTCCTGTTTAATTTATCTCTTTTTCATTTTTTGCCTTTTGTATCGGCATAGAGTTCTGCAATGCAAACCACCTAAACTTATATTCCAAGTAGCGACTTCCATTTGTTCATCGATGGGACCTTTCAGATTCAATCATAAACCAATTTCTCATAAACAACCCC